>APFE030760215.1:0-17310 GCA_000404065.3 Pinus taeda | reverse complement strand
GAAAGGACAAAAGGATCAGTGGATTCCTCATCCCTCTTCAAATTCACCAAGGGTGAAGTCGAAGCAGAGAATATTATCATAATGCCGCAGTGGAATATAGTCTACCTAAAGATCACTTCATTGGAAGCCCAGATCTCAGGGTGGAAGGAAAGGCAAATAATTTGTTCGGCCATTATGCGAAGGAGTGTCCGAATGGCAGGGACACATTACTTGATGATGATAACAATCATTCCAGGGACATCTTCAATGATCAAAGGAATCACAGGTAATGCAAGTCATCAAGGGAATGGCCAACTCTTCATAGAAAGCAAGGAACCCTAGGTATGAAGAATCAAATGTTGTTTCTGATAAGATAAAAGAAGTGTTATCTTGTATTGGCCCTCTCCTTTAGATTCTTTGGTAATCTGGCTTATAGATTGTAGTGCTTCAAAGCACTTCATCGGATAGATGGGTGCACTCTCTAATTTGGTAGAGATGGAAACAATCATGGGATTATACTTGGAGCCAATGCCACCTATCCCGAAAAGGGTGTAGGGAATGTTAACTCTCAATTGAATAAGGATAACTTGATTCATTTACAAAATCTCTTTTATGTACCTGATCGCAAGAAGAACCTGGTGTCCATCTTGGAAATGGAAGTCAAAGGTTTCAGGGTGGCATTCATCGATAGAAAGGTATGTGTTAAAAAAATATAGTTTTCAAAGATGCTTTTTCTCATGGGTTCAGGGTTGGCAATTTGTATCAGGTTGCAAGATGGCCCATTGGGGATCATGCCAATTGACATATCGCATCTGTAACACCGGAGGTCTACCTATGGGGCCCTACCTGATGTGATTCAAATGGTGATAGGGATGTCTGAATTCATGTAGAGCATGAAGGTACATGTCTGAAATGTACCGAAGGAAAACCTTATAAGGGGACCATTCCCCTCATGTAGCAGGTCCACAGGTTTGGAACAACCCGAGGAGTTTGAGATTCATGATCAGGAATCGCTTGTACATAGGTGGAAGAAAGCCCTCTATGGCTTGAAGCAAAACACCTCAGGTGTAGTATGAGAGGATTGATAGTTGTCTGATGAAGTTGAGATTCACTAGGAGTGAAATCGATCCAAACCATTACTCGAAGATTGTGGATGATAAGCCTCTCATACCGGCACCTTATGAGGACGACCTATTTCTAACAGTTTTAGACCCTCTCATTTGCAGAAGTAAGAGGGAGTTGGATTTTGGATGTGGAATGATAAACTGGAAGCTTGTGACTACCTCGAGGATCTTAACTTTCAAAAGTTATATGGTAGTGATGTCAGACCAAATTTGGGAAATGCCTTTGAGTTTCATAAACTCATTCGCGTTGATGTTCTTGGTGAAATTCCATCCGGACATATGTTTTTCAGTTAGCATGGTGAGCTCATATTTGGTTGAGCCTCACTGGATTGGTGCCAAGAATATTCTAAGATATCTTTGGGGCACAATCTCTCATGGATTGAGATACACTGCCGGAAATATGAAACTGCATGATTATTCGAATGTTGATTGGGCAGGTAGTGTGGAGGATCACTAGAGCACTTCCCAGTGTTGGTTCTCTTTAGATTCTACTTCGGTATCATGGATGAGCAGGAAGCAGAAGTCAGTTGCTATAAGCACCACCGAGACCGAATACATAGCTACGAGTATGATCTCGTGTGAAGTTGCATGGTTTCAAAAGCTCTTAAGTGAGTTGTTTGTACACATGATGAATACCACTGTGATTCTCTGTGACAACCAGAGGGGGGATTCGATTATTGAGGAATCCTATATTCGATGATTGCTCCAACAGATAGACATCAGATACTGCCTTATCTACGATATGGTAAATTGATGAGAGAGGAGGCTCCATCGCATTGAGACTGATGTATAGGTCGCAGAAATTTTGTCAAAGCCCCCGGGAAAGGTCAAATCTGTGACTTTCCCGAACGACTTGGAGTCGTTGAGAGACCCTCTTATGAGGGTCGAGTATGATGTATTGAGCTCTGGGAGCTCCAGGGGGGCGCGGGGTACTTCTTGGAGCGACATGTGATCACAGGGCGACTCACCATCCCCTGGTGGTGCACTATGTACAGGGTAAAAGGTTTAACCTTCCCCTGTGACACCCTGTGGTGACTTTCGAACAGGATGATTAATTCTTTAGTGGGCCAGGATGATTCATTCTCTGTGGCGACTGTGGAACAGGATGATTAGTTCTCCTGTAGGCCAGGATGATTAGTTCTCTGTGGTATCCACTGGACAGGATGATTCGTTCTCCTGTGGACAAGATGATTAGTTCTCTTGTCGAGGCATCCTACCCATGCAGTCTGGGACTCATGGGAAGTACCTCTCATCTGATCAATGAGTAGGGAAATGAGGATAAGGACCATAGTAGTACTATCGATGGACGCATCGTTGTATCTACCACACTCCCTATGCTAGGATGACCTCCATTGATCTGGGATCAATGAAATTGATTTGGGATCAGTATGAGTGGTTTGGGACACTCTCTTGTGACATTGATCTGGGATCAGTATGAGTGGTTTGAGACACTCTCTTGTGACATTGATCTGAGATCAATGAAACTGATCTGGGATCAGTATGAGTGGTTTGAGAGACTCTCTTGTGATATTGATCTGGGATCAATAAAATTGACTACGGGTCAGTAAGAGTGATGTGACACACTCTCTTCAGATGAAACTGACTTCAGGTCAGTAGAGAATGGTATGAGACATTCTCGATCAATTCTTCTTCTTCATGGTTCAACAGAGCAGAGCTCAGCAGATCAAAGCAGAGCAGATCTCAGTAGATCAGAACAGAGTAGAGCAGTGCAGGGCATTGATGGCAAAGATAGTACAGTCGGACATATGGATCAATGGATGGAATTTTCCCTAGTTGAGAGGGAGTGTTAAAATTGGAAACTAGGGCCAAAATCCATGTGGGTCATCTTATTTATGGTAGCTGATATTTTTCTTGGATCCCTCTCATCAAGAGGTATAGGATTGATCTAAAGATCACCCGATTCCGATAAGTATTCATGGAGTTATGAATTTATTTGCTTTATAAGACAATTCGTCAAGGTCGGCCAGGAACCAAGTAAAACCCACATGTGCTCAACATTTTAGTATAAATAGAGGTGGCCTTCAAGTCATTTCAACACACTTGGGATCTCTTCCTCTCTTTACTTGTCTTTGGGTTTTAGTAGGAGGAGAGATCCTAAGGAATAACGTTGCCTTGATCCAGAGGGAAGAAAGCCGAAACTGCCGAAAAAGCCAAAACTACCAAAAAATCCAGAAAAGCCGGAAATGCCGGAAAAGCTGGAACTGCCACAAAAGCCAGAAAAGCTGAAACTGCTGGAAATGCCGGAACTGCTAGAACTACTAGAAAAGTCGGAACTGTCGAAGAAGACGGAACTGTAGGAAAAGTCGGAACTGCCGGAAAAGTCGGAAAAGCCGAAAATGCCGGAAGAGTCGGAAAAACCGAAAATGCCGGAATTGTCGGAACTGTCGGGACTGCCGAAACTGCAGGGAACAACCGGAACTGTCGGAATTGCCGGGAACAGCCAAAACTGCCAGAACTATCGGGAACTAACGAAACAGTTGGAGCATTTGTCTCCGAACGAGAGCAGCATGCAAGGGAAAACTATCTAACATTGGGACAATTGTATGGTACTTAGCAGCAAATACACCAAGCATGCAATGTTATAGCTAACATGCAAGGGACAACTAGCATCCAACAACAAGCATGCTAAAGACAACAAGCATGCTAGGGACAACAAGCAAGCAAGGGACAACAAGCAAGCAAGGTGCAACAAACACATAGATCAGGATGGCAACATGGTGCAGCAATGGCACATAAGGCAGTACAGTGATGGGTACAATCATGATTAATGAAGCGTGATGAGATGCAACATAGTGATGATGGGTGTAGCATGGTGCAGCGCGGTGAGGCGCTGCATGATGATGAAATGCAGCACAACGATAGGTGAATGAGTCACCTTGGAGAATTAGTTGAAGCAACATGTCTTCAACTGATCTCATGTATCATCTTTTTAGAGATGATCTATGCTCTTATCTAGATAAGTCAAAGTGTTGACTTATGTTGTAAACGTACTATCTCTCTCTCTCTCTGCTGAACTATTGAAGAACATATAAGAAGAATTGATCAAGGGTTTCCCCACATTGGGGTTTTTCCCTGACTAGTGCCACATCTTGTGTCCTCTTGTCTTGGCTTGTTTTCTACAATTTATGTTTATGTTCTATCTACAACTTACTTTAATGCTGATGTGATTGCTAATCTGGAAAATATGTGGAACTAACTGTGAAAATTGAAATAAATTTCTCTAAGCATAGAACATAACTAAAATTAACAATTGTACTATCAGTTGGAGGAATTTTCCTATATAGGAAACTCATCCATGTAAAAGGAATTATCTCCTTTAGGATTGCGCAGTTGTTTCAAAGGTTAGTGAGTAGTGTGTGAGGTAATTACACACAAGTGGCAGTGTGAGGACCCAGGAGAAACTGCGCAAGGAAATAGGAGGCTTGGAGGATTGGAGGAAGGCATATGTTGTGTCTATTCAATCTATGAGCAGCATTGAGGGATTGTACTGAGAGTTGGATAGCTTGTGAGCTAAAGCTTTGTGTAATCTGGACATATTTCCACTTGTATGATAATACAGAGTTCGGGGTTTTTCACTGAGACTTTTCTCAGAGTATTCTTCTATGTTCATGTGTGATTGATTTCTCATTCTCTGTTATATGTGTTCTATTTGATCTTGCTCAAAATCGATTAAGCTTCTGCAAGTTTGTTTGTAGAAGTAGATCAAGTATTTTTCTTTAGTATATTGCATTATTAGGTGATCTATAGTGGGAAATTTTACATCGAGCACTACTAGGTGCTTGGACCTAGGATGAATGACCATGGGAAAGAAACCCAATTTTAAATAAATATTTTTCTTTTTACAAAAATATATTTTCTCTCTTTTAACAAGCACAATAATGATTACATCAAGTCTTGAGCCAAATACAATTATGAAGACCGACACTAGTTACAACTTTCAACAACAAGGTCAACTTTAGAGTGGCATAACTTTTGCATACAAACTCCGATTGTGGTGATAATTGTGTTGTTGAAAAGGTCTTTGTGTGTACAATAGGAAAAAAAGTGTGGCGCTAATACGAAAAAGTTTTAACCCCAAAGAACACTATTTTAAGCCTCAATATTCACCCAAAAGGTTTCAGACCCTAATTTGCCAAATCAGACCCCACTGATAAAAATGGTCTTGTGAGTTGATTCATCCACTTTTTCCACTCTTAAAGTATTAAGATGGATAAGAAACAATATAATGATCCAATCCATATCATAAACATGCCTCAAAATTTGTTCACTAGTACACACATTTTTTTGTTCGGTCTTCAAGTTAGAATAGGTTAATCTTGTCTATGTAAAATAAATTTCTCTATTAGGAAAATTCAACTCTTCAAATTCGTTCAGTGTAATTTATGACCACAAATGACATTATTCCTCATTTTGTTGTCAATCACAGTCCACCAATAAAAATGGTCTTGTGAGTTCATTCATCCATTTTTTCCACTCTTAAAGTATTAATATGGATAAGAAACGATATAGTGATCCAATCCAAATCATAAACATGCCTCAAAATTTGTTCACTAGTATGCACATTTTTTTGTTCGGTCTTCAAGTTAGCAAGTTAGAATAGTTGAATCTTTTCTATGTAAAAAAAAATTCTATAGTAGGAAAATTGAACTCTTCAAATTCGTTCAATGTAATTTATAACCATAATGACGTTATTCCTCATTTTGTGGTCAGTCAAAGCCCTTTAACTAGGACTCGCTTTGGATTTTGTAGCTTTAAAATTAATCATCAAAGTCTACGTACATAATTTTGAAAACAATGTCATTGGTTTGCTATAATCTATATGTGATATCTTGCATTGATATCATTCACCCCTTCATGAAATGGTTAGAACATTTTAATGATTTCCACATCTTGGCCGCAAATGGACATTTAGTTCATATTCAAATGACTTGAAAAAGGATAATGATTTGAATCTTGGATCTATTTAGTACTAGGCTTTATTCCATTTTGTGGCCTGAAAGGCAAGCTCACTCCTTTCAAGGTCACTCTTTTAATTTTTTGTGGAAAGCTAACAACTATTTTACGCGTCATCTTATTTATTATACGCTATTGATTTTGTGGATGAACAGGGTTTTCCTTGTTTCAATGTAGCTTAGTATTGGTTTAATTTGAACTTGCAAATTTTGGATTCAGACTCTAGTCAAGTACCATCATAACCACTCCCTGTATGCTACTTAGATCATTTTATTCAAAATAGATAGGAATATTAAATTCATTTTCATATATATTGATCTTCTTATGCACTTAGTAGAAAAAAATAGTACCTACACAGCTTTATCTTTTACTTATGCTGAGTTTACAAATGATGCCATGGTATAAACCTACACATCTATAGGCTCTCGTGGACAGATTAGACCGAAATAGCTTACTTCTTTTGAGGTTGTAAAACTAGCCACAAAGAATTTTTCAATGGCCTATTGCATTGACAATAAACTAACAATAAACTGCCATCCAAAACTCTTTTAGTGCAACTGATAGGGTTTCAACTTCTTGACTTCCTAGTCTCAAATTGCAAAGTTGTATTTCATGTTTTTAGTGCCTACTTTATTTGATTGATCAGTGAATGGGGTATGTGGAAGAGTCTTCATTTTTGGTTCTGATTGGTTATGAATTACTTTGTATGTGGACACAGTTGAAGCAAATCAAAGATACATATTGTGTGCCTTGCCTTGCTTTCCACAAAGGATTTCATCAGACAGGAAGTTCTCCTTGGATGCTTTGTTTATATTGCCTTATTTCAACCAATAAAATAAATGATAAACTTCACACACACAAGTACAACGTTTATAATGGTTGGAATTGACAGCTGCAAACAACTATTGATAACTAGATGTTAATGTGGTTCGTTGAGGCTAGAAAAGCAAATTATCAAGTTGATTGATGGACTGTAAACTTAAGGATTATTCCTCTCTACTTTGTTATGATGAATGGTGAACTTGAAGCCTGGTGGTGTTAGTAATTAATGTCAAAACCTGTGAGTTTTGAGTGATTGTTCCACAATAATAAATAAATAAATAAATTTTCAATTTTAATCTTGTTCTAAATTGGTGATATTACAGCTTTGGCATATCCCTTGGGAGGGAACTAACATCCTCAATGAAAATCGGATAAATCAGAAAGAAGGATTTTTAAGAGGAAAAATTGTAGGATTAGTATGGGAGAGCTCCGAGACTTGCACTAAACGGTGAAGAGTTTCATTTAATGTGACAACATGGTTTGGTAGTGAATCAAGAAAAACAGTAACTAATAAAGATGGTTTAGATTCGAGGAAACTGACAAGGGAAAAGGTGCATCCTGATATTTTATGTTTAGATAACAAACACCCATATAGGTAGGGTCTGCTTTTTGAGTGCCTTCTTCTCAGGGCATGTAAATGAAAAAGAATAGGTTTTTTAACTTTCACCCTTTCTGCAGGAAGGTGATTTGGAAATTGACCCAAGTCACTGGAACTATTATGAGTGAAATTGCAAGTGATAGATTGTAATTATCAAAAATAACCTTTTGCCTGGTGTGGATATCCTAAGCTATAATGAAAATGCGATTGCCTAGTAAGCATGAACTTATGTTTGCACCCTAAGCTTTGTGAACTCAAAATAAAAAAATGGATTGTACATGATAAACACAAATCCTTAATAATCGCAGAGGAAAATATAAATCACAATAAAATTATATCGCACGAATAGAGCAAAGGGTGCCAACAATGCACAACAAAAGAAACTCCAAGAGTAGAGGAGATGGCATGATTGACAAATAAGAAAGAAAGATGCAGAAGAAACGGAATAACTTTATTATCAGTTGAAATCCACCATAAGACTAAACCTGAAGGTAACATTCTCAACAACTAATGTTACATGAAAGGCTATAATCCTCCAATGCCAATTGCAACCCTTCGTTTTGAATGCTTAAATATTGAGGTTGTGTCTTAAAACTTTCTTTTGGAAGGCTACAACACAGGTGGGACTACTTGCAAATCGATTCCAAACACCAAAACTCCAGAGGCCGGAGTTGGTGATGGGACTTGCTTTCATATTGCTTGTATCCTCCTACACTATGGGCATATGGGTGACGCCTCCAGAGATTTAAACAAAGGGATATTAAATTAAAATTACAAAATAGGTAAAATTCTATACCAAATCAAAGGCATGGCATTCTACATTATTTAGTCAACCCCAGGTCTGTAAGCCAGTAGCTTAATTAATCAAGCTTCAATTTTCTATAAAAATTGTGAAGACGAAAGGGTGGGACTAGGGAGAAATGTCTCATTTAGACATTAATATGTCCTTTACTAATATTTTGGTCTACTAAAAGCTTGGATTCTCTCACAAGGATGAATAAGAATTGCAATCACTGAATACAATAGCCATAGAAATAATTATAATGTTGGGATGCTGCATGAAAGCACCTTTGGAACCATTGATGCTGTCTCTTTCTTAATCTGTTTGGCATAGCAGAGGAAGTGAAACTCTTTCCAGGCTCATGTCAGCTTCATGCCAATTAGCAGTAGTGTCTAGATTTCTCAAATATAACAATAGTCGCAGATTCATATGTAAGAGCTTGAATGCTTAAGCACCTAGGACCATATAAAGGATAGCCAAAAGTAATCATCCATGGGGATACTTAGTAGGGTGCTGTTAGTGTGATTGAACCCAACACTCATGAAGAACTATTTTTGCATGGGATGTAGGTTCCACCGTCTCTGTGAATTAGACCTGCTTGCCCTTTTCCCACTGTCTCTTAGGTTTTCTGTTTATCCTTTTTCCACTCTGCATTCAACTTCTAAGCTTTTAGTTGAGAAAGGGACCCGTGGTTGACCATTCCTGAAACTTCTGGCAGACAATAAAGCATGTTTAACTCAACTCACAAATTTCATATTCGCCGTTCCAGTGAGGTCCTTTGCCTTAGTTTCCAAGCAATGATTGGTTAAATTTGCAGCACCTGCTTGAAAACATAGACTGGGTGAGAAATCAATGGTCTTCATGTTATTTCTGCCACTGAGCATATGAATACTCATTTCATCTCTTATCTCCACTCAAGAGGAAGTGATGAATTGCTGGTTTGCTGCATGATTAAATTTTTATTAGTGTTATTTATAATATTATAGACGTTAATAAATTTCCTTACTATTGAACATTTGGAGTGGACGTGTATGCATCCTTGCATAAGCAACATGCGGCATCTCTCATAGAATATTGGCAGTTGATAGACCATCTGGTTATAGTCTGATCCTTCTGAAGTTCTGAACTCTACTCAAGTTTTGTATAGTCCAAAATACCCGGCAACTTTGTCCAGAACTGCAAGTGTCGCCATGAAATCTCTTCTTAATCTTGAGCTGTAGAGACACAAGTTCTGCACCAATACAAAAAGGATGTGATGTGCTAAAAAATATCAAATCAAGGTTTCTCCTGCCATGAAATTCAGGAACTAGTAATACACATGCAAACTGGCAACAAACATTATTAGCTACTTCTGAAGGAGAAATAGAAATTGAAAAGAACTTTACCTTCAAATATTCATGGGAAGTCTGAAGATAAACATATCTGTCACCTTCATTATTAATATGGCCAGCGAAAGCAGGGGGCTCTGCAACAATACATTCAACATGGGATTCACTCACATGAAAGCAAGGTACAAAGGGGCATAAGTGTATTTCCACATTATAAATGTAGCTTTCTTTCTATTGATTCTTACCAATGATAACATGCACAGTTAGAGCACCCACACCTCTTATATCTACCTGTCTACATAAGCACATCTATACATCTAGGAGATACTTGCAGACAAGAATATATCCATCTTAAGCCCAGATTTATTAGGGATTTAAAAAAAACAGGTGTGAACTTTTCAATGTTTTAAAAGATCTGGGATTTAAGAAGGATCTATGATGGTTTATTTCATATTGATGTCAATTTGTTTCATTTTATTTCATTAGCATTACCATACATATATGGAGATTTCTCCCACCCTGGAATGTAAAACCGCCTTGTTTCTCTCAATGCAACTAAACATAGAACTGATATTAATTGCATTACACACATGCTTACTGACTGTCTTTTAGAGATAATTTCCTCCAACTTAAATACTTACTCCAGGAATTAAAGTCATATCATGATATAGTTGTAGATAGCATGGATGAATACTCTGCCTCATGAGTATGATCAAAGGAAAGGGATCTCTTTCATTGGAAGGATGCACGGAGGCATGATTCACATATTGACTAGATGAAATCAACATAACATGTCCGCATATGGAATATGAGGTGGTTGACAAGGATGAAGGAACTATAAATGGAAGTTCCTGGGGAGCAATATATGAAGAAAGGAAGAAGAGATCATGAAAGATACAACTATAGAAAAGGAAATCAACATCTGAAAACTAGAAGAATTGACCATGATATCTCCATGGGAAAGGTATGAAGACCTTGAAAAAGTCTGAAAAGAAAGAAGACCCTTGACATTAGATATCTTGGAGATGTGTCAATATGTATGCGGGATGTTAATGTTTCTACAAGCAGATGTCATGATGAAGGGCCATCACAAAAAGTAATTTTGATGTTCATTTTGTATTGTGGACTACATCTGGATGGGTTGATATAGGGCTACAGAAAGAGAGTTGTAGATGTCACCTACAACTAGCACTTAGGTGGTTGGATGAAAAATCTTAAAGGAAACATGACTTGGAAGAGGTGGTTGTATGAAGAAAAGCCAGCTATGAATTAAAAGACCACTTTCCGATGAAGAAAAGGGATGGCATGACTGACATAGCTCATAAAGGAAAGTGATGGATGGTCGATGCCCTACGAAGAAGTCCCAAAAGATGAAGATTCCATAATAATGAAGATGAATTTCATGACATCGAAATGAGGAGCTCTTCTAGCAGCTAAAGGTATCATGATCACCACCCAGAGCAGAAAGTTGCTGAAGTCAAGTCCCTAGTCAAGTGAGAGCTTAGACAAGTCCCTGGATAAGAGGGAGCTTGTGTACATTCCTTCATAGCAATGGGTATATCCTCCTTAGTTAAGAGGGAGAGATAGACACATCATTCTTGTCTTCACTTTGGAAGAAAGAATGGAGGATTGGATAAGCATTTGGCATCCGATACTCTTTGAGGATGTGGCAGGGCATCCAAGACAAGAGTAGTCAAATAGGGTTGATATTCTTTGAGGACTAGGAATTCAAGATAAGAATAGTCCTAGAAGGACATACCCTGTGAACGCTCAGGTGGGGTATGTGCCTTGATAGACAATGATGATGGTGTTTATAAATCAATGGTCTCGCCAGCATTGTGCTTTGATCTTGTGGAGAGATAGAGTTGTTAGTCAAGGCCTTGCTATGTGACAATGCTGGATGATATGATGCTATACAAATGAGTTACCAATCCGACTCTTCTTATGAAAATTCTTCAGATTGAGAATGTCCAAGTACCTTTTATGAATTATGAATACCTCCCTAGTTAAGAGGGAGTGTTGAAATATGTAACTAGGTTCGCTCTTCATGATGACATACGTAATCATGATTTTATGTAATAAGAAAAATAAATTTATTATTATTATTTTCTTGAGGCATGGGTTTCATGCTCAAGAGGAATTTATTTTATAGGTCAAGCTCCCATTGAGAGCTTCTAGGGCTTATGAGTCATTATCATGTAATAAAGACCCATTTGGGCAAGTTACATATTGTAAAAGAAAATTATTTGAGTCAAAATAGAGTCAAGGAATCCTCCAATACCAAGTCAAAATGCATGCAACAAGTTGGCCTATTTGATGTGACAAGAAGCCTATATATATGAGGTTAGTCGACCACTTTGAAGTGCATTCAAGCAAGCAACAAGAGTTCGATTTGAAGTGCAGCAATCACTAGAGAAGTAAGCGAGGAAGCGAGAAGATAGAACAAAGGAAAAGTTAGAATTGTTAAGGAATGTTTTGGGTAAATCTCTCACATGTGTAGCCTGCAACTAGGGCATCATTTCATCTCCAGCAAGACCGAGTTACAGTGAGATCAAGGAGCCACGTGAAGGATAAAAGAAGCATTCATAATCAAGTCGAGTACTTGAAGGGAGATATGTTGTCGAAGCGAAGAAGAATAGAGACATTCCTTACCATATTCCTGTCACACGTACAAGGTAGGGTTGCAGCAGGAAGGGATGAAAATCATAGTCAAAAGGGCAGAACCAAAATTAAGGTCGAAAGAGAAGCAAGTATCTATTGGAAGGCTAGTTTGACTATCTTTCACTTTGTGGAAAAAGAGCTTGTCTGTAAGAAGTTTAACTTGGTCTTAGAGGGGTTTTTGGTCAAGGGTGTAGGTCTTGGAATTCGTCAATTGAAGGTTCTATAAGAAGAAGAATTCTTGTGGGTTTTCTTCTCAGATTGGAGAAGTTTTGGCCCTAGTTGATCGCCTATATCTCGTGTCCTTTGTCTTATTGTTCTTTATGGTTTGGTAGTTGTTTGATGATGGAAAAACACTAATAATAATAAAGGAAGAAACTAATGAAAAGAAGTAAAAAATACATCACAAACAATTACCAAAGAAGAGAAATCACCTTGTTGTTTCTCAACATGATATTGGAGCTAAGGCAATAAGTCAAGGAAGAGCAGCTCAAAGAAGGATACTCAAAGGTTGAAGCACTAAAATATCATCAAAAGGTATCAAAATAAGGAAAGTCATCTTGAAGAGAGGCATCAATATGAGTATCAAGAAAAGTCAAGGCATCATAGAAAACAGTGAATATTCAAGAATACTTAAGGGTCGAGTTCAAGAAGAAAAGCTTGATAAAATTTTGGGCACAAAATTCTTAAAGTCTGATCTCAAAATAGCAAGTTAAAGTGAACTACTTCTCTCTCTCAAGACATTGAAAAGACCCAATCTCATTCCAAAGTCAAGCAAAGCTCTGGCTACAATCTCAATCTTCTACCAAGTAAGTAGACCTCCAAAAATTTAGATAATACATCACTGTTTCAAGAAGCTAAAGGTATAATTCAAATATTTAGCAGGAAAAACGAAGTTTGTTGTGCATCTCAAAATCAATGGTAGAAACCACAAAGCCTAATAAGGATAGATCTCCTCAAGAAGACTGAGAATTCGATAGTATCTATCTTTGATTGCATCTTGTGGTGAATCGAATCCATGTGGCACTAAAATCGCAAGCACCAAACATATATAACTCAATCAGGCATTCAAGAGGGCCGACCTTCCAAAGGAATTGCCTTGATAATCATCTATACATTTCTTGTAAGCAGTTGAACCAAGGAACTACAGGCAGAAAATAAGTGAAATGAGAATAATCCCCATTATGAAGTTTTGTTGCAAAAAAATCTTGTAGCCATCAAGGTAGCAAAAAGGAGCTATAGTCATTCCATGTCTTAAAGGAACTTGTGGAGAAGTAGGTCCACCGTCCCATCAAAAGAGCAGTAAAAGAAAGTCTGAAAGATAGAAAAAAGGACAACAAAGATACCTTTGTGAAGGAACCACGACATCACAAGTAGGTATCCACGAGGTATGTAATGATATTTTTTATTATTGTTAAGGGTCCATCATAAAATGTTGTAGGGTTGAAGTTATGACTCTAGGGTTTGTATTTTGAACTATAGATGGCTCATAAGAAACCCTAGTATTTAGAAACCCGAACCTTAAAGTACTTGTTCCCCATGATTTGACTTCTAGGGTTTGTTAGGATTCTAGAGCATGGGATAAACCCTAGTGTGATGTAATATGATCTAGGGTTTGAACTTAAGAAACCCTAGGATGACCTCTTGATTGCATAGAAACCCTAGAAAGATAAATTGACATCATTTTTTGGTATCATATTATTTTCTTGGGGTACTTGTTAATTATATTGCAGGTACAAGAAGTAAAGATGGATAAGTTGATCCTTTGAGAAGCATGATGGAAGGAGGGAACTATATGGATCCTTAGATCCTCAAACACTATTCATGATGTATTTATAGAATTATGGATAGCAAGGAGAAGTATAAGGTGGAAAACCTCTACCATAATAGGATACATCATTTTAGAGGATGACATCATTATATATGATTGGAAGCAAGAGTTCATGACATCATCATAAGAAGCTTGAAAGATAACTGAAGTAGAATTCTATGGTAGTCATCATTAGAAGTAGCTCTTGGTAACCTCATTTGAAGCATAAGTAGTATTTATGGGTAGAAGAGAGTCATCTAGTGTAGAACTCATCATACACCATTGGGAAGGAGCATTTGCAAGATGAGGATAATCAAGATCCTCTGTTGGAACCTTCATTAGAAGATTCATCTCTTGGAAGAAACAAATGTCTCGCTGAGAATTCCACCTTGGATGAGATTCATTGTTTGGAAGAATGATGGTCTGATGACAAAGGAATGCAGCATGTCAAGATGGTTGAAGTACTCTCAATCAAGGAAAGAAAGTTGTTGAAGAAAGCTTAGATGACCAAAAGAAGAAAAGAGATAAGTATGCATATGTTTAATGAATTGAAGTCATGTCATCATATAGTTGCAGATAGCATGGATGAATACTCTCACTCATGAGTATGATCCAAGGAAAGGGATCTCTTTCATTGGAAGGATGCACGAAGGCATGATTCACATATTGACTAGATGAAATCAACATAATATGTCCTCATATGGAATATAAGGTGGTTGACAAGGATGAAGGAACTATAAATGGAGGTTTCTAGGGAGCAATATGTGAAGAAAGGAAGAAGAGATCATGAAAGATACAACTATAGAAACGGAAATCAACATCCGAAAACTAGAAGAATTGGTTGTGATCAATGTTACTTGGGAGCGGGGAGCGAGAGCGAAAACGGGAGCAGGAGCGACCATTTTCAGAAGCTCCCGGTTTGGGAGCGAATCCGGGAGCGACTTTTTAAAAATATATATATTTTATATTTTTTAATTTTTGATACATATATGTCAACAAAAACATGTAGAATGATGAATTAGACATAAAAACATAGATTGATCATTGAACCATATCACATCAATCATCTAGAAATTATAATCGTCATCAACCATGTCCACAAGATAGTAAAATACATATTACAACTGCAACATATTGAGTCTCATGAATCATGATTCATCAAATTCAATCTTAAAGTTTCAACTTCAAGTTTTCAAAATTGAAAATTCAATAGCATTTATCATCATTGATCACCAAAGTTGTACTTGTAAGCTAAGTTTAACCATTACAAGAAGTAATATCTTAGATATTTCTAAGTCCTAACTTCTAACTGTTAACATGATATGAAATGTTATAAATTTATAAAATGAAACATGAATAATGAAATGAAATGAAACAACTTTAGTCTTTCACGAAGCATCATATTCATAATTCACAATCATTACCAATGAGTTATAATTGCCAAGGCCCAACTTCAAACTTCAAATTTTCATTGTCACAGTGATATATTGTTTACAAAAAATATCATTATGATATGAAAGAGTCAAGAGTCAAGAGTCAAGGACTCAAAACTCAACATTTATGAAAACTAAAGTCCAATAGAAACTAAAAAAGACAAGTAAACTGTAAATGATAAATCTACATGTGGCCCTTGCCACGAGAGTCTCCAGGAGTATAAGTAGGTCGTGGTGGTCTTCTCGGAGTCTCCCGCACAGACCGACGACCAAAACTAGAACCTCCACGTGAGGGTGTAGATGGAGGTGGCGACAGCAAAGGAAAAAGACTCAGACCTCGAGCACTGCTACTGGATGGTGGAGGTGGAGGTGGAGGTGGCATGGAAGCATCATCTTCATCCTTTACAAGTTCCTCTTCCAGTTCTTCAATATGTACAATGCCATCCTCCAACTTGTCATCCTCTGGGTGATTGTCCCAAATTTTATATGTGGGATTCTCATAAGCCCGATCACAGTAATGACTCAACAAACTCGAGTTGTAGTGCACATAAACCAAGCTTTCTGTTTGGTTTTCATTGAGTTTGTTCCTTTTCACATTATGTATGTAGCTGTAGGTGCTCCAACACCTCTCTGCAGAAGAAGTATTTACAACCTGTGAAAGAACGTTTTTTGCCAATTTTGGCAAAAGTCCCTGCCCGCCATATGTTTCCCACCATGTGAGAGTATCAAATCTATCTCTATCGTCCATTGCATGGAAGTTACCATACAAACCAGTGCCACTGAAGTATCTGCCTATTTCAAGGCACACAGCTGCACATTCCTCCCTGTCAGGTACCAATTTTTCTAATGCTTCCAGATATCCTCTAGTTACCTCTGGATCTAAATGGGGTTTGGTCCTAACCCCACCCCTTGCTGCAGGTTGGCCCAACCAAGACGTAGAGTAGTATTTTGGCGTAAGGATATACGCCAAGCAATGTAGTGGAAGATTAAGTCTATTCCACCGTTCACACACACAATCGTGAATCAATTTGTACAAGTCGGGATCTCTGTTATGAACAACATCTTTTATTGCCCCAACATGGTATCCATCTGCTCATACACCTCGCCAATCACTGGTTTGTCTGTATCTGCAAACCGAATCATGTGATAAATGGGCTTGGTGAAATCCAAAACTTGCCTCACACTTGTCCAAAAATGGCCATCAAGAGCGGCCTCCCCCACCATTTCTTCAAAACCTCGCCAGTCAGCTGCATTTGTAGCCCTTTCCTTTAATCCCTGCCAATGTGGACTTGATACCATGCTAGCCAATGACTCTCTTACCTTCAAAAGGCGCCTGAAGGTGAGGTAATAGCTACCAAATCTGGTCTTTGCAATCTTCAACAACTCCAATCTCGAGTGACTGCGGAAAAGGCCATGGGTATTGCTATGATTTGTAATAAATTTTATCATTTTTTGCCTTTCTTGTACAAATCACCAATCCATTGGTATTGTTCATTTTTGTTCTTGACAATATCATGCAACAGAAGGTTCAATGTGTGAACCAAACATCCAGACCAAAATATGTTGGGGTATTTATCCTCAATAATTGCTCCCGCTGCCCTACAATTAGGAGCATTATCAGTGAAGACTTGGATGACCTTGTATGGCCCAATACGGTCAATTGTTTCAAGTAATGCTTCTGCAATGTTGATGGCAGTCTTGAACTTGTCTGAGTAATCATGTGCAGTTAGAAAGATGGGACCACTAACAAACACAGCAAGAACACTTATCAATGGCTTGCCTTTTACATTTGTCCATCCATCA
>APFE030760212.1:0-38053 GCA_000404065.3 Pinus taeda | reverse complement strand
CTCTCCGCAAGATGATTCTCGAAATGATAAAGCACTTCACTCTTCCTATATGATAAATGAAAAAATCCTCATATACTACAGACTTCGCACTTTAGGGGGCAATATGTTACACAAAAATATCGTCACCTTGATTATTTGCAGTCGGTGTAGGTCTATAATTACCTATACTAGCTTCCTAAGAAAATCTTAAACCTCAACTCTTCAAAACAAGCTTGAGAAATGAGAGAAAGATATAAAAAAAGCAATGTAACTCTGGTTTCGCACTTTCTCTCACTTTTGTCTGTGGGCCCGCACCTTTTGTTCAGAGTATCTGTGTACTTATATGCTCTGTATGTAAAGGGGAAGGTGCGTACCCCTGTAAAAGTCAAAAGGCACAATCTTTATCTTAAAAAACTCATCTTGGGTTAATTCTAGACTTTTCTAGAAGCATTTGTTACGTGGATTGTTCGCTCCAAGTGGTTCATGCATCCCATCATAGGAGGAACTAATCCCTTGTTGAGAGGAGCTATCCCTTTGAAGGAGGACTCTATCCCTTTGCAGGAGGAGCTGGTAACTGATCTCCATTGCACTATAAATTGAGGCATTGGGTCAGTGGCCAGGGAGGTTAGAAGCTGAACTTTTGAGGGTAAATGCTAGTGAAATCAAGACTTCCTATTTGAGCTTAAGAGGAGACATCACATACCTTTTTGGCCCCATTAGGGAGTGAGTGAAGCTTGTCAAAGTAGAGGAGACTTCTTGTTGGACCCTGGAAGGAGCTTGTATAGTGTCAAGGCAAAGATTGTAAGGTTCTTTCCTTTTGAATCAATACAATCAAGCTCATTTTTCTCAACAAGTATCTTATGCTATTTGTTTCATGGACTCCTTGACTTTCATGTTAAATATGTTTTATAATATTGGATATTCAGGTGCTATTAATTGTTTGCCTTGTTTGTGCTTGCAGGTTTGCGACGAAGGAACTTACTTGGATCAAAGGAGCGAAGGCATCTCCGAACTTGCATTGGACATGAGGTAGGCCCTTAAACACACTTGTTTCCCATTACTTATAAAGCGCATTTAGAGAAAGATAGTGTTTGGTTGGTTTGTTTGTCATTAGGTCTTAATTAGATTCTAGGAAGGTCTGTCTTTTCCACAAGATCGACTGATTCCGCGTGACAAATTTGACCACGTTATAGAAGATTGTTCCATACTCATTGCAAAGATGTAAGAAAAGAAGAACCGACAACCCACTCAGAACATCCATATGATGAGATCAGAACCACACGAAGATGGGCCCAACATTAATATAGTTACGTGAAGCAGTATAGATACCGATGAAGATAAAGCCGCAGGGAAGAAACTAGAAGAAAATATATGGGTACGCAAGGCTGCCAAGAAGGATGCTGAATTTGATTTGCATAAGGAAATGGAAAATTTTATGGAGGCGAAAAAGAGATTTCTGGATTCAGGAGCTTCCACATCAAAGCCCTAGAGTGCATGAACGGAGAATCCTGAAGAAGTCATTGTTGCACAAGAAACAGATCATTCAGTGTTGACATCCTTATTATAGACTTGCATGAAGCTCCTAAGGGACTAGAAAGCAGTGGAGTGACTCCAAGAGTTGATAGATGATTATGCTAGCAAGGGTAAGCCATTGCCTGAACAATGCACAATGCATAAAGTAGACAAAGGTAAGAAAAGAACTGGCTAGGAGATGAGATTGGAATCCTTATCAGGGGTTATTGACTCCTTATAATCCTTTAGGAGGGAGCTTTGCTACTTATGGAGGTTTTTTGGTCGGAGTTGGTCAAACTCCGAGTTTTTCTGGATCACAAGGTTTGCCTTTTGGTTTAGCTGGTTTGCTAGTTACTTCGAGAAACTTGGTGCCTTTTAAAATCCAGGCCAATCTTTTTAGAACTTTGTGAACCCCGCCTAGTCTGGGTGGAATCCTCAGGGTCCTCCTAGGATTCCTTTTCTAGCAACTTTGAATTTGCCAGATCTCATGAAATTAACAAACAATCCAATCAAATATAATCCGGCCTGTCCTCCGGTCCCAACCAAACTCCCTTTAGACATTCCAAAGTTTAAGGGGAAGGGCGGTGAAGACCCGGGTGACCATGTAACCACATTCCATTTGTGGTGCTCATCAAACTACTTTATCGATGACTTGGTTAGGTTGAGACTTTTTCAACACACCTTAACTGGTCATGCGACCAAGTGGTATATAGAGTTGCCAGGGGGCAGCTTTACATCTTTCGCCGACTTGGATAATATTTTCCTAAATCATTTCCAGTTGCCCATCCGTTATGATGCCAGAACTAAACTTCTGGCCAATTTTCATCAGGATATGACAACTCACATTTCTGATCATATTCAGGAATGGAGGCAAAGAAAGAGGCTCATTAAAGCTGAAATTCCTTTGAAATACCATCTCGAATGGTTTTTGAAATCCTTACAACCTGAAATCTCTAAGGATGTCTCTCTGTTCGGAGTCTGTTATGAGGAGCAAGGTATTTTTAGAGCCCAGTAGTTAGAATTGATTTACTCTCAGTCTGGGATTCTACAAAACATTTTGCATGATGCTTCTAGGACTAAGGTTGATATAGCCAAGTAGAAGCCAGGTCCCCATGCGGATGGTGTTGTTGGATCCGCAGACACAAATGTGGTGAACCTGTTGAGCCAATTGCAGTAGTTGTCGTTACAAACTGCTCCTAACAATTAGGCCACATCGTCTAACCCTTTGTCTTCTCAACCCTATTCTGTTAATGCCGTCCAATCTTCCAACCCCAAAGGAAATCAAAATTCCGATGGGAAAAAGAAAGGAAGAGGTAAGAAAAAGAGTCAAGATGGGAAGACTGACGCAAATAAACCTGGCAATAATGCTGGTGGTGGTGGAAATGAGTCTAGAAAGAAAGTCAAATTTCCATGCAAGCTATGCAATGGAGACCATTTAACTCATCTCTGCCCAAATATTCAAGATGCTCAATGCTTGTTAGGGCAGCAAGGGACTTCTAGCTCTTAAGCTGTGTTAACCAACCCTTTTCCCCAAGGGAAGCAAATGCTTGTTGGCGCGAGTTCAAATCCTGGTACCTCTGCAGGGGGCAACTAGGAAGGGGAGAAATCATCAAATGTTTTCATGATGGGTTCTAACATCCATGTGGCCACTCAGTCATGTGATTACGGTGAAACTGAAACATCCAAGGATAAAACTGCTCCCGGAAATACCGACCTTCATATTGAGCGACCCCCTGTCGAGACTATACCACGGATACCGAAAGGTTCTGCTAAATGCGCGACGGTCAATCCTAATGCTAGGGCCGCCTAGAATTACTCCATTTTTGAGGATCTGGCATAGAGTACATGTGTTATGTCCACTTTAGAGGTTCTCCAGTCGTGTCTAGCTCAATGAAGTGATTTACTTTTGGCGATAGGGGCAGTTGATCCAAACAACTCTTTAGTGCTCACTTTCGACATGTATAATGGAAAAAAGCGACTCCCTTGTCACATGGCTTTTCAAATAAAGTCTACATACCGAAAAATTAACATTTTTCGTACCGTTATTGATGAAGGAGCTTCCACATGCGTCATGTCGATGTCATGCTGGAAGGCCATTGGATCGCCTTCGGCTGTTCCTTCACCTACCCTCCTGATTGCATTTGATGGGCATTCTCATAATCCACATGGGATTATCCTGACCTTTCCCATATGTGTTGGGGGGAAGGTCGTAAATATCGAAGTAGAAGTCATTGATGCTAACCTAGATTACAATCTCCTCTTAGGAAGTAACCGGGTATACAAAATGGATGCCATTGTTTCGACTCTATTTCGTGTCATTTTCTTTCCTCATGAGGGGAAAATCATCAAGGTTTCTCAATTCGATTATTCTCCAGTTGATCCTCGAGCAACTTCGGATTCTACTGCTCCTTTAGTGGATAACCCTTGTCCGCCTACTAAGAATCTAGGAGTTGGGATGTATTCTTCATTGATGGGTACATTTGATTTTCCCTCTCCTATCACTAGAATCAATGCCATTTCATCATCCAAGGAGTCTTTATGGGAAGAATTCTGCCGAACTCATTATTTTTCAGACCCTTGGACCTTGCCTTCACCTACAACCACATTAGTTGAAGGACAAGTTGGTGGAATGGAATTTCCTATGTCTGCAGTAGTGCTTAGATATCAGTCTATCGTCAACTCTACAGACAACCATTCTACTCCTTTCTTTGAGGAGGAGCTAGATGGTGACGTGGCCCCGGCTTGGACCCTTGATTCTACCTCCGCTATGGACTGCTTAGACACGGTTTTACCATCCGAGGAAGAAATCCTAGAAGTAATGATGGGTGTAGATCAACCTTGGGAAGACTTATACCATCGTTCATATTTTCTTCCTTCATTGCAGGAAGTAGAATCTAGGTTCTTCGAGCTCTTTACTAGTGATGTTTTTACAGTATCAAATCCTTTGGCTCCAGCACACTTTCGTGCCGAAGGTAATATGTCGGTGATTTCAAAAATGATATCTATAAACATCTCTAGGAACCCTAACATGATCGAGAATCTCTTCATCGGAGCCAAATTTTCCCCTGAAGAAATTCAAATTTACACTGACCTTTTTAAGGATTTTCGAGGTGTATTCGCTTGGTCTTATGAAGAAATTCCTGGCACTGATCCATCCATAGTTCAACATGAGATCAAGACGTATGAAAACACCATGCCAATTCGTCATAAGCTTCGGCTGGTTAATCCTAGGAAAGCAGCAACCATTAAAGCTGAAGTAGAGAAGCTGCTTAAGGCGAGTTTTATATACCCTGTTCCTCTTATGGATTGGGTTTCTAATCCAGTCCTTGTGGATAAAATGCAAGGAACAATCCGAGTATGCATTGAATTTAGGGACCTAAAAAAAGCTTGTCCCAAAGATAATTACCCCACGCCATGTATTGATCATATTATTGATTACTAACGGTAATGAGATTTTCTCCTTCATGGATAGTTTTTCGGTTATAATCAGATCTCTATCCATCCTGAAGATCAGCATAAGACAATTTTTATATGTCCCTGGGGTATCTTTGCATACAGAAAGATGACTTTTGGTCTCAAAAATGCTGGAGCTACCTTCCAGCGGGCCATGTCATATGCTTTCCATGACATTAAACATATCATCGAAGCATACTTGGATGATCTAGTTGCTTGTTCTTGAAAGGGAATTGATCATCCTAGTCACCTTCGATTAGTTTTTGAGTTATGCCAATTTTACAAGATCACGTTGAATTCAATAAGTGCATTTTCGCGGTTACATCTGGTCAGTTATTAGGGTTCATTGTGTCAAATGAAGGGATTCGAGTTGATCCCTTCAAGGTAGAGGCAATAATTCAGTTGCCTCCCCCGTCCTCAATTTAGAAACTTCAAAGTCTTTAAGGGAGGGGTAATTTAGTAAGAATGTTTATAGCGATTTATGCTGAGATCACTAAAGGGTTTATGTGTTTGCTACAAAAAGCAGTTCCATATGTATGGGACGACTTTGCGCAGCGGTTGTTCGATGCCTTGAAAATGGCATTAGTCTCTACCCTGCTTTTGAGTCCACTGGATTATGGTAGGGATTTCCTTTTATATCTCGCTATTGCAGAATCAGTAATAGGTATAGTTCTCGTTCAGGAAGATGACGCTCTCGTGGAGCATGTGATTTATTATTTGATCCGAGGCTTGATAGGTCCTGAACTTTGCTATTCTCCTATTGAGAAGTTGGCTTTGGCAGCTATCCATGTTGTCCAGCGGCTCTGCCATTATATCTTGCTACGAAAAACTTTTTTTTTAGCGGCCGTCAATCCATTCCAATTTGTCCTTAGTAGGTGAGTGATTGGGGGAAAATATAATTGATGGATAGTCATTTTACAAGAATTCAATCTCAAGTTCTTCTCCGCCAAGTCTAAGAAATCTATGGCTTTTGCGGAGTTAATTTCCGAGTTGCCTTGTGGAGAGGATACTATTTACGAGGAAAGTTTTCTCGATGAACATTTATTCCTCATCTCTTCACTCGACCCTTGGTACGGAGATATCATTGTCTATCTCTAGACTTCGAAGTTTCCCTCTACTTTCTCTAAGGATGAACGCCGAAAATTATGTCACGTGGCTAAGAACTATGTCATCATTGGTGATACATTATATTGTTGAGGGGTTGATTCAATCCTTTGGCATTGTTTAACCCTAGGGGAAGCAGAGTCAGTGCTCAAAGATTTCCATAGTGGAGCTTGTGGTGGTCATCTTTTAGGGCTTGCTATAGCCCAACGTATCTTGCGTGCCGACTATTTTTGGCCTTCACTCTTCAAAGATTGTGTTGAAGTGGTCAAACACTGTCACCCCTATCAAGTTTATATTCAGAAGATGCACACACATCCAGCTCCTCTTTTTCCTGTTGTCACTGTTGGTCCTTTTACTAAGTGGGGTATTGATTTTATAACTTGTAACCCACCTTCAACAGCGAATCACAAGCACGTTATCATGGCCATAGACTACTTCACAAAGTGGATTGAGGCCATGCCCACGTATAAAAACGATAGTGAAACAATGGCATTATTCCTTTTTAATCAGAGTATCTCAAGGTTCGGTATCCCGAGAGAGATTGTCACTGACCATGGCAGTCATTTCCAAAACCAACTAATGTTTGAATTGGCTCTTAAATTGGGTTTTCGGTAGGAGCACTCATCTCCATATTATCCTCAGGCCAATGGACAAGTCAAGGTAGTGAAAAAAACCCTTAAGACAATCCTGCAAAGGAAGACTGAAAAAAATCTGTCCAATTGGCCTCTTATGTTGTATCCGGCTCTTTGGGCATACCGAACCTTCGTAAAGACTGCTATAGGTTTTACACCTTTTCAGTTAGTTTATGGGATGGAATCTATCTTTCTTGTTGAATGTAAAATTCCATCTCTTAAGTTAGCTATTGAGCTCCTTCCAGAGACCTCTAGTCTCGAAGAGCACCTACCTCATTTGGAACATCTTGATGAGCAGCGTCAAGATGCCACCACAATCAATGAGGCTCATAAGAAAAGGGTTAAAACTCAGTACGATAAAGCTGTCCGTCCTTGAGTCTTTTCTGAAGGTGACCTTGTCTTGGTCTATGACCAAGATAAGGATGCCTTGGGGGTAGGCAAGTTCAAGCCTATGTGGTACAGTCCCTTTATAATTAAACGAGTTTTAGAAAAATGGGCATATGAGTTAATCGATTTTGAAGGAAACAAGTTGGCAGAGCCCTGAAATGGGCTCTACCTCAAGAAGTAATTTGCTTAAGTAGTAGCTAGGCAATGGTTTCTTTGTACATTTTGTATGTTTGTACATATCTCATCAAGAGTTTTTGATATTGACACTTTTTGGTCTACTGTGGCAGGCGTTGATGGATGGCTCGGTCTATTTTGGATTCACCGATGGTGCTAGTTGGCACACTCGGAACCTTGCTTCCGCAGCTTGGGTAATCTACTATCCAACTGGTCAGTTGATGGTGTCAAGGGGAGTATGCATTGGTCCCGCTTCAAATAATATGGCTGAGTATACTTCCATCATTAATTTACTATCTGAAGCAATTTCTTATGAAATCGATTCGTTAGTAGTCTATCTTGATTCACAATTGATAATGTCACAATTGAATAACATTTATTGGGTAAGGGATCCATGTTTATATCGACAGTATTTAAGGGTGAGGTTGTTGCAAAGATCATTTAATTACATTAATTATTTTCACATTCCAAGATCTCATAATTGGTTGGCTGATTCTATTGCTAATCAAGCATTAGACTAGCACATCATTCATTCATCACAATAAAATCAAGCATCAAAAAGTCGAAACTATATATCTATATATATCATAAAATATCTCGAGTGTACATAAGTGTGTCCAAAATAATATACAAAAATTGGGACTCAAATGCCCATTTATCATGTCTAGTACATCTAATGCCCCAGCTCAAGGTGAGTGGCTAAGTGTGCAACTACAACTTTGGCCACACGCTTAAGAGTGCGAACGTAGTCTCGTGGCATGCCAACCACATGACGTTGCTTGTCTATAGGGAGATCCTCTACAACCTCCATCGGTACTCGGTGAGTTAGTCTCACCAAGTGCCGCTAAACTGTGTGTAGAAGTCACTCTATGTCTGCAGTCCCCTCTTCGGCACCTCAGTCGCGACGTCCATGCCATGGGAACCCATCTGGTCGTACTGGCCCAATATCTGGAATATGATCATCATATTGGTTATTTGAATCCTATCAAAAATATTTTTCAAAATTCATTATCATATTTGAAAAATCATAAAAATCATAAAATTAAAAACATTTGTTACCTATATCACCCCATGCTACGATTGGTGGTAAAGCTAGATTAGGATCTCCTCGAAAGTCCATCCCAACATAGGGGTAGTCGTCTATGGCGATGATCTGCTGCTCCCACTAGGAGAAGAAGTCATCGTCAAAAGTAGTTCGTGGAATGTCCTCACCTCCTAGTCGTTTCATCAAATCAACCCACCTACCCATTTGGGGATCTCTTGGGGTGCTGATTGAAATTGATACTCTAGGATGGAGTGCTAGGACCCTCTCAAAGAAGAAAGAGCACAAAATAGTTCCATAACCGAAGTTTTTGGTCTACCCCTTCTTGATAGAAGTTAGCTGGCTCTTCAGGTTGGCAAGAAGAGGAGCACACCAATCAAATATTGTGGTGAGACAGTCTACCGCCAAGCTCATGGCTAGCCGTGAAGCCTGGTGTAAGGAAGTTGATCCGTTCACTCTGGCTATAATGAACTGTATGATCCTCAATGATAAACTCTCCACATGCTTGATTGGAATTTGACTTCCAACCTTTTCTGGATGACCCGAGAAATATATATGCATGTAGTCCTCGATAGAGAGATTGCCTCGTGATCTGCCTATGGAATGTACTACCTCTCCCCTCCGGGAAAGGCCTGTGATGAAATAAATATCCTCAAACTCTATCTTGAGTGGCATTTGATTAATCATAAATGAGTCATCCTCGATGCTCTAGTAATGAATGAGCATTTCGAGCAGGCGAGTGTTTGCTTTTGTGTTTGGCATTTTAAATAACTTTAGAAAACTGCATCCTCTTAAGGCATCCAGGGCATTAGGATCGTTCATAACCTCATCATCCACTAAGGCATGCTCTCTTTCCCTCCAAGTGATTTGCATCCTGAAGAAAAAATAAATTTGGACCATTAAATTTTTGTTTTGAAGTTTTCGCGGCATATACGCAGGTCCTTTTCATACACGGTCGCATCTAGGGCCTGCGTATATGCAGGTTGCACATAGCCAACCCGCGTAAATGCTGCGACAATTTTTTTTGACAATAATTCAATGGTGAAATTTGAATTAAAAATTCTAAAACCAATCACAATTGAATGCAAGATAAGTTTTAGGGTTACCTGGTGATTTTGGGAAGATTTGAACGGTTGAATTTGGTGAACGGAAATGCTTGCTCCTTTTGCTTCACTCCTTTGCTCTCAAATCAAATGGTGATAATGGTGAGTTGAAAAACTATTTTATAAGCTTTGAAAATGTCAATTTTTATTTCAAAACTTGATTTTGTTTTGTCTCAGGTAACTTTTAACTTGGGAGCTTGGAATGTCGAGAATGGTTTGATTTTCAGGACATTTTGGACACTTTTTCGAAAATTTCGAGATGGTTCCATGACTACTGACCCGTCATGGAAGGTATCATTTTCTCACTAGAATATAGGTCAGGGAAGCCATTTTTTCCATTGCATTATGCATACTAGTCTCCATTTGTCAATACACTTGCCATAGGGTCGATCCCATCGTGTTATGGTTCGTAAACAATCTTCACTCGCTGATTTTTAAATCATGACACGATGGTAGAGCCATCCTTTTCATGAGAATCGTAGTTATCACCTCATTGAAATTTGTTGCCCATGCTGCTTCGATCTGAGTAGGCTCGGGAGTCCTCTGGAGTCCCGCCATGACTTATACGATGAAGACTCATTCCTCTTTGCTTCTTCGCTTCGTTATGGCCTTATACCCTAGAGGCTCCTTTATGTTGAGTTGTACTACTGCATTGCATTTTGACCATTTTCACCTTTTGGCCTTGAGCCGGCTTCACTTGGACTCGTGTTTAAGCCAACTTTTGACCATGACGACTGCAAAATCAAACTTGCATTCTCTTGACTTCTGCAACTTAACACACGTTAACCCATGGAAGGAACACACCTTTGAGTGTCTTTGACCAGTTTTCACCTCCCTGCATTGAGCATAGGATTGTTCCAATCCCAGGAACTAGATCATCTATTTCACCGACAATCATTCTTTCCACTGTACTATAGTATTCTTTTATTCTTTTTCCATCCTAAAGAAAAAGACAAAAAAAATTATATATTCCAAAAAGAGCGGGAACAGGACAATATTTCCAATTATTGTTGGCAGCTAGAGTCATTCGTGTTTCCCTTGAGAAAAGCACTTAAAACAAAGCCTCCTCCATTTGGGCGGGATTTAGTTTGACTTAGGTATGCCTTAACCTTGTTATTGAGCCAGTTCTCCCCCGATTGGTTGTCTCTTCCAATCATATGGAGGGTTCGTTCATGCCTCCTACATAACAAACTTATACAGAGTCATCATATGCTGCCACATAGTCACATTGAGTCGTGCTTTTTTTCAAGGGAAGTTAGCCTAAGTCAACCTCTCTACAGTGTCTCTTGACTCATTTTTCAGCCAGCCATCCCTGGTTGTCAGTGTCTTGTCTATCATCACATCAGTTATATTGGTCCTTTACTTGTGCCGGTTTGAGAAGGTCTCCATTGACTTCTTGTTGGTGGGTCTTGTCCTTATCAACGATGACATCTTGCTCTGAGGACAGGCCTAGAGCCACACCCTGGCCCTATTTTCATTATTGATAGGTCACCTTGTGCTCAACATCGATCAGTATCATGGGTCTTTAACTGAGTGGTTTCCCTTGCATTCGCATTAGCTTACACTATCACACATTGGGATTCATGCAATACCTTGGTTTTCATTTGAACCTATTGGTGGATACCTCGCCTCTGTGTCAACTTTCAATTGTTTGGTTCAAAGGGTTTCTGTTGTGGCTAGCCACATCTTGTGTACACCGGAAACATGCTTCGATCGAGTTACTACATATTTTTCATTCGATTCCTTCCACATTATTGGCCTATGGGTTACACTCGTGCTAGATTGATGAAGGATGCCTTAATGCCTTCCTTCTAGCGTACCATTCCTCATCGGCTACGACTCATTTCTCTGGGGCAAATATCTAGAGTCCATTTGGCAGTACCTTGGGGTTTGCAGTCATTAGTGGCAGATCCTTCGCTATCGACAGTGGGAAACCATCATTATCTCTTGATTGATAGATTCTTACAAATGTTTGACTCCAGCTCATCTATTCACACTTGTTAGATTGTGTTGGGTACCTTGACGCTCATTATCATTATCAGTGAGTGGTCTTGTGTTTGTTAACGGTATACATCAATGACCGGTAATCAAACGATTTCTCACATGGTCGACTTCAAATCATTTATTCCCATGGTGTAGAAATGTACGAGGGCAGTCGGTGAAGACCTCAGGTTGCATCAGCATTCATTGGTTCACTTGGCAGTTGCTCTTGTTGCTGCTAGTTGATACCACTCCACCTTATATGTTGCAGTCATTCATGGCGACATTCTATATGCTGGCACCTGAGTTTGCAGTGTAGTACCATCTTACTCCATCATGTTCATTTGGTACTTTTGGGATTAGTCTTTGATATTAGTGATCTGCTTCATCCTTCAGCATCATTGACATTCTTATATGTGATATTCAAACATGTACTTGTTTGATCATGATCAGATGATCCATTATGTATTTTCCAGTCTTTTATACTTGTTTACTTAGTGGATTTGCTTGTACTTGATATGCAGACATGCTTTACTTTCTCTGAGCATGGGCATGCCCACCTCAGACAATATTTCTTTTTGATCTCCTTTTTTGTCTTGGCAGGCTAAACTCAGGTGAAGTCCTTCTCAGTTTTTGACAGGTTTCCTTTCCATGCACTTACTTAATACATTTAGTCCATCATGTACCCATTCTGAGCTCATATATTAGCGGGCATCTGTTATAGCTCCAAATCTCACTCTTGATGTTTGTGATGCTGCACTCATGGCCTAGGGCAACCTCTACTTCTAGATCTGGTCCAAATACTTAAAAAAACAATGTTTTACTCCCTATATGTGACATTTCCCTGAGCTAAATGCGTGTGTATGCGGGTCTGTGTATACCCAACCCACGTATATGTCTTAAAACACTTAAAAAAAAATAAATCTCCTTAATTTTGGGCAGAGATCACAGGTTTTACCTGTTGATTACCTATTAGTGCCTATGGCCCAACTGTTCCCAATGAATTCCCAACTAAAAAACTACTTTGGGAGAAGTATAAAAAGGCTTCAATGGGAGGCCTAAGGGAGGAGAGAATAGAGAGAAAAATCACTTTGCTAAGATTATCCCTGATCAGGTCTGAAGATCCTTGCACTTCCAACACTTCCCCCATTATAGGAAACCTTTGTTTCCTTGAGTTATGACGTCTTTCCATTAGTTGAGACATCCTTGAGTGAATCATGGAAGGAGTTTGTTGAAGGATTGAGATTGGATGAATCTAGAGGATGGTTCCACTTGGAGCCTGCGAAAGGAAGACTCAGGTGAAATCATTCCTTACTGTATTTCAGTTATCTATAATAAAAGAAACACTTGTCTTGTTCCTGATATTAATCTTCTTCATGATTATGATATCAATGTTATGATTTACATATGAATGGTTGTTTCAATTGTATAACTAACTACCTTTCAATATGCTATGAAGTTGATTTCCTTATGATGCTTGGTCCATATACTGCTATGCTTCCTTGAATTGATTTCCTTGTAGGTTGAAGGATCGAAAGGAACTCCGAGAGGGTTTGGACCCTGGCTGGATCTACCCAAACGAAGGATCCTCAGGTGCACCTCTCTTCATTGAGTTTGTTTATATTAGTATCATAGCTGTATGGAATGATTTTTTTTCTTTGTAGATAACCCCTGCTCTGCTAGGGTATTGACCCAAGACCTTAGGGGACTTTGTCCCTCAACACCTAGATTTGGGATCTAATGCAAATGTTTCAGCTTAACAGACTTGGGAAAGAATGGGAAAGTCGGCATTGTAGTGGTCCATAATTCAGCTGCGAATGATGAACCAACAAAATATTATTCCTATGGGGAGCTTACATGGGGTAATTGTAGACATTGAAGGGGCACGCTCTATAAATAAGTTTGAGGTAATCGAAATAGTGGATGATAGTAATCCCCACCCAACGCTGCTTGAAATTAATTGGGCATTTGATATGAATGTGGTCATCAACCTAAACAAGCGCAATGTGATGTTTCAGAAGAAGGAACTGAGAGTCATTGTTCCATTAGATCCAACCGAGGGTGCACGACATACTAAAGTAGTCTAGGATTACTATGAGGAGGATGATATTAAGTAGATCTATAAGCTTACTGTGCGGAATGAGGATTGGATCAACCCTACGGTGAATGGAAAAGTTACTTGGGAAAAGGACAACTCCTATAAATTAGTTTTGGATGAGGAGCTCGAGCATTGGCATAATAGATTGCATGAAGTGTCAACCGTTGCGATGTAACATGCTTACTAAATCACTCCAGTGTATATCCACTGAGGTGCACAATTTACCATATTATGATGGCTTGGAAGATGTAAATTTGTTTCTTGATCAATTTGAAAGGGATGCACCAGAGGAGCATCGATTCCAGGCATTGGACATCATGCTGAGTGCTACTCCTGCCAGATGGTGGGGTACATATAAAAACAATTTTTCAAACTGGAAGAAGTACCAAAGGATGATGAATCTTTGGTTTGGATATGCCAATTCCCGCATTACTAAAAAACATACAAGGAAGGATGATCCATGCGAGCATCTAGCTTGTTGGATAAAAGCACAGGGAGAGGAACCACAACCTAAATGGGTACATACATTCTGCCCCACTTTCGATACTATTCCAATGAACTGGTATTTAGAAATAGACCTGCGATGTGGAACTGTGGAATGGATGTTCTGAAGAAAATATTTTTGTTAAAATTTAGCTTTGAGGATGGATTTGAATGTATTGATCAAGCATTACAGGTAATCAAGGTTGCGATATTTAGAACACCTATAGAGATTATCACATCAGTACAACCAGAATGGAGTACGGAGTTGTGCCACGCTATGGAATGATACAATGTTACTATAGAAGAAGGCGAGGAAGACCCCAGGAATATCAGTATCCTTGAGTCAGAGGGACAACTCGAACTTGCTGGGCCTAAGGTAGAAGTTCCTGACATTTCAAAACCATTGAAAACCAAGAAAGTGAAAATTGGGTTGAAAGCGCAATCGAAGTTTGCAAATATAGGTGATTATTGGGATGAGGATACGGTTGACAAGGTCACAAAGTTATTGTGGGAATATCAGGACTTGTTTCCAATAAATTTCTCTGATCTAAAAGGGATAGTAGGCAATATAGGTGTTACGAATATCAATCTGAAGTGAGATGTGAAGTTGATGTAGGAAAAACTGCCTAAAGGCAATTTACTTGATTTTTATAATAACCTTATGTGAGCTTGTGGGTTATGGCCCACCTATACAAATCGGAAACCTTTACATTGTGGGTTTAAACAAAAATTCGTCAAATCACCAAACAACGATATAACACATAATCCACCAACTAATTTTGGTCCCACTCTGAACCCATAAGACTAGACTCCAAATAAAATAAACTCCTGTCCATAAAATTCTCAGGTCCGCTCCTTTCCCACAAATCTTATCGGATTAATTCTCCACCATTGATATCATCATTAATCTGACGATTGTTGATCCACCCGATCAACAAACCTAATTGCCATCCTCCATCATTTGATCAAGGCATGCTTTTTCTAACAGTCAATAGCGATATCATACGAGAAACTTGTGTGACACTTAACCGCCCTTATGGAGCCGATAAGGACTATAAATCCTTAATCTATAAAATTTTAGGTCTGCCCTTGAAGTTAAAGTCTGATCTCTTTATGGCCTGATATTTGTTGGATAACGGAGGCCATCAAATCCTATAGTCTGTGGCCCTTCAACTAGCACATGGGTTAAAACTAGGCCTAACCCTTGCTATTGACTGTGGCTTAAGCATTGAAATTGAGATTGACAGTTAGGGTTGAGTGCGGGCCTTCAACCACGATCATGACATCCGTACACACCTATCCCCCATGATCTATTCCTTTGCCATTAATATTTGATGATCTAAACGATTCGACGACTCCCTCTGCGCTTGTTTGCTTATGATGGAATTCGCCTTTCCACCCAGATTGACTCTACCACACTCTATTTAAACACTCACACACATATATCTTATTAACGCTAGATCGTCATCGATCCTTATAGTGATCAATGGTTGATCAACAATCTCGTAACACAAAATTTAACTCACAGTAAAGAATATATATGTAAATTGTACATAGGCATACAAAAATCCACATAACACATAGTTTATATTATACACAGTATAATTATAGTCTAAGGAATTTCAGCCTTAGTCACAATTCCTCTATCGATCACATTGTATTCTCCCTCTCTGTCTATGCTCTCTCCATCGGACCACGCACATTCATAATATATAGAAATAACTATAGAATCATGGATCCTTCTAGATCCATGATCTTCTCCTAAAATCATTCAAACAATCCCTAAATCTCTCAGCACACATACATAACAGATAATTACATTAAATTAAGTCTTCTCAAGACTTATCAATTCCATCAAATTAGCTCGTTTTTAATAGAAATTTTCTCCCAATTTACATGATCGTCCACGTCTCCTCCTCCATAGCTCTAAGTTTGACTTTTGATTAAGGGTGGTCATATGCTTCCACATCAGAAGCCATTAAAGCAGCGCCCATACCAATTGAATCCTAAATACGAAGAAAAAGTGTGTGAAGAACTAGATAAGATGCTTGCAACATGAATTATTGAACCTGTAGAGGAATTAAACTAGGTTAGCCCTATGGTGGTTCAAGAGAAGAAGACAAAAGGCGAAATTTGAATCTGCGTAGATCTAAGGAAGTTGAAAGATGCTTGTGTACATGATCCATTCCCTACACCGTTCACACATGAAGTATTGGAAAATGTTGGTGGTCAAGAAACCTACTCTTTTACAGATGGGTTCTCAGGATATCACTAAATCAAGATCGCACCAGAAGATCAAAGTAAGACTACATTCACCACAGAATGGGGCTCTTTTCAGTATATAGTTATGCCCTTTGGACTTAAGAATGCCCCTACAATCTTTTTTAGGGTGGTAGTCTCAACCTTTAAATAATTTACTCATAAGTTTTTGGAGGTTTACTTCGATGATTAGACACTATTTGGGTTAGTGAAAAAGCATGTTGCAAGCCTTTTCCTAATAACAGATGCTTGTAGGAAGTATCAGATCTCCCTATATTTGAAGAAATGTATATTTTGCGTACCATATGGGATACTGTTGGCCCACGTTGTTTGTTAACAAGGGTTGATGGTGGATCTTGCCAAAATTATAGCGATTATCAGTTTGGAGCCCTCAAGGAACATAAAACAACTATGTGAAACATTGGGCCATACATGATACTTTAGAATGTTCATCAAGGCATATGCGTAAATCACTATGCCCATCGAAAAATTATTGAAGAAGGATGCAACATTTTGTTGGGATGATGATTACTAGAAAAGCTTGGATGTTTTAAAGGAAAAGATAGCTACAACACCTATTCTAGTGTTACCCGATGGGCAGAAAGAATTCCATGTACACCTGGATGTGTCCTGCAGAGCAATAGGAGCAGTGTTAACTCAACCAGGTGCAGGAGATATCGACCACTCGATTGCATTTGCAATCATAAGGTTGTATAAGGCAGAGAAGAATTATTCAACCAGAGAGCGCGAAGGGTTAGTGATGGTATATGCACTCCAAATTTTAGACATTATTTGTTGGGTGCGCACTTCATAATGTACACAAACCATTCCTCTTTGAAGTACTTGGTCAACAAGCTTGTGATGGGAGGGGGAATTTTTAGGTGGTTACTACTATTTTAGGAGTATAACTTTGAAGTAGTTGTGAAGCCAGGGAGATTAAATGCTGGACTAGGTCACCTTTCACAGATTGAGAATGGCAAAGAACCTACAAGTCTTGATGAAGGATTTCCTGATGCGTAGCTCTTTGCTGTGCATGTTGCAGATGAACATTTTATAGATAAAATCCAATTCTTGACAACAGGTACTGAAGGATATACGACATAGCAGAAGAAAGAATTGGTGGTCAGGGTTGCGGATTTCTCTTTCATTGCAGGCACTTGTATAAAATGGGCTCAGATGAAGTTCTATGCAGGTATGTACCAGATGATGAAAGACAAAGCATCCTCGCTGAAGCACATGGAGGAATCGGTGGAGGACATTATGCTAGAAGAGCGACTGTGCCGAAGATCCTATGAGCTGGTTTGTGGTGGCCAACCATGCATAAAGATTCAAAGGAATATTATAGGGCATGTGATGTTTGTCAGAGGAATGGGAAGCCATTGCGAAGGGATGAATTGCCTCTGAACCCACAAGTCTCATTACAGGCATTTGAAAAATGGGCAATAGACTTTGTGGGACCTATTCAATGATCAGGAAAAAAGACAAGAGCGTGATACATCATCTCAGAGATAGAATATTTGACCAGGTGAGCCGAGACATAGCCTGTGAAGGATTGTAGTGCGGCTACAGCTGCAAAGTTTATATTTGAGTACATTTTGTCTAGGTTTGGTTGTCCTAAGATTTTTATGAGTGATAGGGGTTATCATTTCCTGAATGAAACAATTGCTACTTTTCTTTAAAAATTCTAGATGTATCATCAGAAAATCATGTTGTATCATCCCCAAGCAAATGGAACTGTTGAATTATTTAATAAGATCCTAGATAATCTTTGACAAAGATCTGTAACATGAATAGGAATGATTGGGATGTGTGCATAACAACTATTCTTTGGGCATATAGAAATACCTAAAGAATTTGACTGGACAGACGCCATTTAACCTGGTCTATGGACAAGAGGCAGTGATGCCAATGGAGTATAATGTTCCCAGTTTGAGGATTACCACATTTATGGAGATGGAAAATCGAGATACAATGGAAGAACACCTCGCACAGATACTTGAGTTAGAAGAAGATCACTTCTTGGTAGGATTTCAACAACAGGTGTAGAAGGCTAGAGAAAAGGTGTGGCATGAATGCAACATTACGCAGAACACCTTTAAAAATGGAGATTTAGTATTGTTGTATGATATCAAGTTTACAAAATTTTGAGGAAAGTTTCAGATGCATTCGCTGGGACCATACATCATCAAGGAAATTATAGATGGAGGTGTAGTTCATCTCGCGAAGCTGAACGGGGAGCTATTTCCAAGAAGAGCCAATGGGAGTCGGTTGAAGTTGTACAAGGGTGATCCCACCCTTATGCAATGACTATATGGATGTAGGTCAGTATTAGTAGTTTAGGTAGTTGCAAGAAAGTGTGATATTATAAACTATGCTACCAGAAGGACAGTTTGGCAAAGCAAATGAATTGCGCGCTGATTAGGAGAACGGCGTAGATGGGAGCTGTGATGAAGGAGTTGCGCTAGGCAAGGTGGGTCTCATGCAACCTCACCAGAAATTAGCCATTGAAAACATTGTAGATGATTGGATGGCTATTTTTATATTAAAGGGAGTGGGGGGAGAAGAATTTAAGGAGAATGTCTTTGGAAATTTTTAGCCAAAAGAGAATTAATGAAGGATGTCTGGAGGGAATAGATGGATTTGAATTCAAAAAAGGCTATAAATACAACATCCTGCTCCACATTTTAACACTTTTATTCTAGAGAGATTGCCTTGAGATTTTATACCTAAGTTTGAGCCGAGACGATTGCTGCATGTTTGGATGAGATTGGCAAGAAATAGAGAAGGAGTTTTCACATCAAGGGCTTGGGTTTGAGGCGGATTTATCTGAGTGGCAGAAGAAACTATTATGGGGGAGCATTGAAAAAATGACTACAACACCACCAGTCCCTACCAATGCGCCTAGGTTGTCGAGGCCTAAACCCACTACCTCTGCTATAGGAGAGAAGAAGCAAAAGAAGCCATAGAAAGTGTTATTTCGACAATCGCTATGCAAAAACCCAACTTAGGTTTAACAGAAGGGTCAGATGGATAAAAGAAAGCAACCAATGGAACCCTTGGACTTGGTGTTTCTGGGAAAACTAGTGTCTTTTTGATCGACTAGCCCTCTAGGTTTGGCAGCTACCCTAGAAACAACAGTTAAAAGCAATTTGCGATTTCTTCTATGTATAATAGACAAGAGAAAGACAAATGAACCAACCTGGATCTTCCGCTTAACTCCTTGCTTGATCTCTCTCTCTCTCCCTTGACTGAGTTCGCCACTCCTCTCCGTACTTATCCCGCTTGGAGAGTACCTGTAGAAACACAGTAACAAAGAACCATGAAAGCATCTTGATCTATTATATCATAAGAATTACATAATCAGAATTGTAATGAACATACAATGGCATTCATAAACAATATCGTTCACAATTGCATAGTTATATGGAAGAAGACTCAAAGAAATCTATTAAATAGAAGGGAGAATTACAACCAAGTTGTCTAATCCAACATCATCCTCCCAGCATCAAAGCCCTCTTCACCTCATGAAAAGCAAGATCGCACCAACAATACAATGCTCTTTCTCAAATACAAACTATCAACACTTCCTTGCAAATTACAAAATTCCAACCTCTAGATCTCTCAGATGAGGGATCCATTTATAGATGTGTGCAAGGTTGTGAGTCATCTTTGGGGTTTTGATTAGTGTCATTCCACTTGTTGCATTTGGTTCCACTTGGAGATTTCTTGGATCTCTTACTCATCCCTGGGCGAATTCAGAGAGGCAAGTGTCATAGGAGAAGTTTCTAGAAGATTCCATGAGCATCCACTTAGCAAACTGTCTCAGACATTTTTCCATCCTCACTCATCACACCCTACAGAAGGCCCCATTAGTATGCATAACACCTGGCTAGTGTAGAAGTCAGTATGCATCGCAACCTAACAGTGGAGCATTCAGTATGGTCCAGTTTAGGCCAATTTTGGATGGTTTCTCAGGTGGAATTTTTGGGGAATGATGTAATCAGTTGACCATGATATTTTAGGGTATGAAACAACTCTTTTAGGGGTTAAAGATCCCTAGTTTATCGACATATAAGATTGGGGTTGAAGTGCCCAAATATGTCTATAATAGTTGCCCCCTAAAGCATGAAGTCGTAAATCTTTGATGTCGGGTGAAATGCTTTATCATGAGGATCTGAGGTTTCAAAACTGGAAGGTGACCTGTATAAGATACAATACAATACATCATCATAATATAATTTTCATGATATAGTTGAGGCGGGCATTCCCATGCTCAACTTTATAAATTCATTTCATGTACATAGAAAAGATAGTCGTCTGCATATGCAGACTGGTGATTCTTCAAATATAGATTCATCATCCCTAGCTCGGATGACCATCTGTGCAACTTCTGTGCACATTTGATGTCTTTATATCCTTGCATATATATCGCAGCCCAGATGGATGAAACTAGATCCGGGGTCTTCAAACTTGTTCAATCTTCTCCTGACGTACAAGTCAATCCATGTGAAGATATGTTCTGAAGTCGAACATGGAAAGACATCTCCTGATTACCAACCAATAATGTGAGCTGTTAATAGACACGAGAGGAATCACTGATAATGATAATGATCCTCAAGGTACTACAGTACAATTCACGTGGTGTGAATATATGATCCGATGTCAAACACCATGCAAAATCTTTCGGTCGAAGGCCATTGATGTCAACCTGTCACCGGAAGTGAGAAACTTGCCATTGAGGCATGCAATCTTCAAAGTATTGAAAGAGGTGTTTCTAAGTCAAATTCTTGGATAATGAGCTGATGTTGACAAGAAATGACCCGTCATAGGAGGGCCTCAATAAATCCCACATCTACAACACGAAATGAAGAAAATTATTTTCTGGAAGTGAAAACGATTTGACGACAAAAGGTTTAGGAATGGCGGTCATGAAAAATGGAGCGTGAAGGTATTGCAGTGGATGAGGCATTAACTGGATGGTGGTTTCTCAACTGAATGACTTCTCTTGAACATATTGGTGACACTAAGATGTATTGGTAGTGTTAAACCCAACAGATGGATGGTGCGGAATACAACAATGACCGGTGAACGGAATAACCCAACCTGACTCAATCAAGGTGACGAAGTGAAAGTGTCATGTTCAAGAGCAACCTGCTACCATAAAATCATCAAGTTTTCTTCCCTTTTCCCCAGTCAGCTTTGACCAGTACCTCTTTATTTTTTTCAAGCTTGAGGAGGATAACATATGCTTGTTCTATAATTTGTCCTTCGGCCAAACCTGTCGCTATGTTTTAACAAGTCTAGCGATAGTGAAACTCGTTCTTGTCTAGGTGGACAAGTTTGTCGCTATTCTTTTAACGAGTTTAAAAACAAGGATAACTCGGTCCTTTTCATGTTTAGAGAGTTTGAAAAGGGACGAAAAGGAAACTCCAGTAGTTCTTTTTCGTAGGATAATCCCTTAAGTCTGAAAAAGGATAAAATAATACGAAAGGGATGACTTTTCGATCACTTTAACGAGCTAAAAAAGACAAGCACTCAAATTTTTTCGTAAGATAATCCCTCAGGTCCAAAAAAGATTAAAACATACAGGAGGGATGGCTTTTCGATTACCTTAACGAGTTGGAAAGGCCAATGGCTCGACAATCGTTTCATATTTAACGAGTTAGAAAATAGTTTAAAGGAGACTCATTTTTGAGGAACGAGTGGTGTCTAGGGTAGCAACTAGTTCTGGGTAAGCTTGGAAATTCTCAAAAAATGGTGATGTGAAGAGGTTGGATAACAAAACCACTCATCATGGTTGTTCCTCAAAAAGGGGTAAACAATCAAGTGGAAGCGTATGATCGACCAAAAGAATGGAGGTGATTGTAGGAACATAACCAAGGCTCAAAAAGCTGATAGCATGGCAATCACAAAGGTTATTTACCGAAGGTGGGTTCATTTTTTAACGATATTGAACCGTGGGGAACTATGCTCGGTGGCTGGTTTATTTTTTAATGAGCTTGAACCAAGCGACAACATATGCTCAGTTGTTAGTTTTTCTTTTTATGTAAGCTATAAATGACAAAACTAAAAAACTAGAAAAGAAAAAACTAAAAAGCTAGAAAAATTAAAAAAGCTAAGGAACTACTGAGGTTAGGTAGGATGGTTTCATCCACGGAGTAGAAAAAATACTCCCTTTGCTTTGTCTGTGGAAAATATGAAGGTGAATGGTGTGTCAGACCAATCACCTAACCTAAGAAGCTAATAAGCTAAAAGGCTAAAAAAAAATTGAAATTGAAAAAGGTTTGCATGCCCCTAGCATGATGAAAAGGAGAGTCTCCTGTAACCATATGGAAAATTCTGTGGTTACGTAGGATTGTTTTGTCTACAGAGTAGACAAAACAATTCCTTGGCTTCGTCTTCCAAATAGACAAAGGTGAACGGTGTGTCAGAACAATCACATAACCAATAGGGAAACTCATATGGTGGGATGGTTTCATCCGCCAAATAGACGAAACACTTCCTTGGCTTCGTCTGCAGCGCAGACAAAGGTGAATGGTGTTTCAGACCAATCACATAACCTACAGGGAAACCTATCTTTTCAACTGGGTTTGTCCACCAAATAGACAAGGGTGCATGCCCCCTAAGCTTTGTTACATTCACCAGGCTACTCATAGCAGTTAGGTGGATGGAATGAAGGTTGGAGATATACTGCTAATGTACAAGGACCATTTAGGGATGATGATCGACTTGGAGCTATGCTTGAACTGGGAAATGAAAGCTGGTCAATGGTGACAATTTTTCCTTCATATGGGAAACACATCACTTGAAGGAGTGTTGAAACATTAGCTTCCATGCTGTAAACATAGTCACGTCCAAGGAGTAGGTTGGAATCTAATGGTCCCGAGACTACCATCATGTTCAGGTGAACAATTTTTCTTCCCAAAGTTATCGGTAACTTAGGAAGGATCCCTAATGGTCGGCTGGTGCCTTTGTTAAAGCTTGACAAATTATGTGTAACAGGCATAAGCAATGGAGAACCAAGTGCTTTCCAAGTAGTTGAGGAAAGGATACTCACTGATGCACCCTCATCTATGATAGCACCTAACATGATCATTTTGTAAACTTGTACTATGATCCGGAAAGGTACATAAGAAGGAAGGCGAGATCTTGTTAGTCGATTCCAATCAAAGGAAGTGACTAGACTGCTTGAAGGGGGTAATGGATAAATAGGAGAAATAACCCCTTGAGTAGCGGGAACTGGGGGATTTTCCTCTTGTTGTGAAGGAACGAGCGGATTGCCCCCAAGTTCATCGGACTCTGAAGTAATAAAAAGAGTTTGAATGGTATCGTTCTTACTCTCTTCGGGAAGGATATGATCTTCTAAAGGTAAAACTGGGTCAACTGTCAGCTCGACTTGTTGACTTTTGTCGGGTATGGACTCAGAATATTCACTTTTAGTGATAGGTGTTTCGATCGATGGTTGAGTTATGTCAGTCGGATTTTCAACTAGGAAAGGACTCGGGGAGAGTTTCCGGTATCCAGAATGAAGTCGTTGCAATGAAGCAAGATAGTTATGTAAGACTCTTTTGGCTTCATCCAAAAAAGGACAACGGGGAAGGGTATGGTCCCCTTCACATAACCTACATGGAACTTTGACCTTCCCTTTCTGTCCATGAACTTCACTATTACTAGTTGATGGTGTGCTATCAACATGATCACCATAGATTGATGGCACTTGACGGTGCGAACGGGGAGACCATTCTCTCAAGATCTGAGGAAGGCGAGGATAGTCTCGATGAAAATGCTCTCCTTTACAAATTATGCAAGGAAATCTGGGTTTGTGAGCTTTAATTTGTGGATTTTCAACAGACGATTCATGGTTGTCCCCTTGTTGAATTGGCTTCTTCTTCTTCTCCTTCCCTTTCTTCTTCTTCTGAGCCACCTGGTTACTAGCATCACCGCTTTCACCAAGTGAAGAGGAAGAAGGGGAGGGAGAAACGAACGAAGAAGAAAGTGAAGGGTCAACTTCATTATCAACTGGATGCTGGTTCGCAGAGGAATCATGGTATTTTGAACCATAGAGGTTGAGAAGAGCCATACTAGCAGGCCAATTGTAATTCCCGGAAGGGACAATGTGGCCATATACGGAGCACCAACATTTCCCAAAGAATAAAATGGACTAGGATTTCCCTCAAAAGGGATTCCTTGATTGGTGGACTCCATTATCTCAACTTAAGATCAATGAAGGAACAGGGATGTTATTCTGAATTAAATAAATTTTATTACAACTTTGCTTTTTCAATTTTTAAGAGTCAAGAAAAAGCTAAAGATGACTGTAGTCCCCTTCGATTTTTAATGAGCCTGAAGTGACAAGTGCTCAGATGGACCTTTTCTTTTAAAGAGTTGAAAACAAATGAAAGTGACTACTCTGGAAATATAGACAGAGGGATTACCAAACCAGTCGAAAAACTACAATATACACCTTGGTGATAAATTAGAGAGAAATTACCAAGGACTTATGTACGACAATCAATCTTCCCGAATGCCATGTTTAGTGCATTGCAATCGATAGGGCGGCAGACACGGCTTCCTATGGATAAATGATATAAGCCTATTGTGGTCTCCCAATATATACTCGACGGTACGAGGAGCACAAGTTCGTGCTAGCACTTGTCGTATCAAAGAGGAGGAATCACCCAACCTTCGATGAAAATGATAGTTATTAGTTTTTATGACGCCGAACACATCTCTAGCCTAGACCTCTAGATGTGTTGCATTAGGTTCCAAAGCATTATTAGGTTCATTGAGATTTATTTTAGAGTTGATCTTGTTTAAAAGTTTTCCTTTCAATGGTTCACCGCGTGATGTCGATTTGAAATTCCTATAAATGCAATCTATGATGATAAACAATTGTTGTTTATTTTGAACAATGAAAATCCTAGCTACTTGGGGAAGAAAATTACGATTCTTTCAAACAAAGAGCAAAGAGCACACAATAATGCACTTTCCTAAATCATTTTTTGCATGCAAACTAAATGCAAATGCAAATGCATGTATTTTTTTTTTCGTTCCCCTTAATGTCAAAAATGCCAAAAAGGAAAACTAAGTATAGCAAAGATCTAAAATATTTCATTCAAAGCGACATTTCGACAATTTCTTTTTCAAAATAGAAAGGAAGACTTAACGAAATTTTTCAATTTCGAATAGAAAATGCTTTCGACACTTCGAATAACAACAAATCAAATCAAATACATGGCAAAAAGTTCAATCGACACTTCTCTTTTATGACACAAAACGACAGTTACGACACTTTTAGTACCAAAACGACAGATCGATTTATGCGAATTTTCGACAAAGGATTGTAAATGATGGAAAAATACTTAAAAACATTTACTAATCCTAATCAATGGAGGCTGATCTATGTGATGCAAGTAGGCTTCAGTAAGGAGGCACTGTTCATAGGCAACAAATCAACTAAACAGAACTAAAAACAAGGACCAAAACCCCAAATTTCAAGAAGGGAAATAGGCTCAGTCAGTCATCGCACTTGGGCTTCACAGAAACAGGGATGAATCACACTTTTCAGGCTCAGGAGGTGTGATGCATACTGGTTGATAGTGACAGACAGTGCAATGGGTCAGGGAGCGCAACTGAGGTGGGTTTTGGCTCAAATTTGCCGCTGATTTCAGTGAGTTAAGCTGAGCTATGATGGACAGTAAAGAGAAAAGTAGAGAGGAATGATCTTGGGAGGTTATTGAGCTACCAAAAGGGCATCTAGAATGCTTGCAAGTCCAATGTTTAATTCATAAACTAAACCAGAGATTGACTGAAGCAACATTCATCTACTATGCAATTGCAGAGCAAGAGAAGTTCGAAGGCTACCTGGCTGACTTTAAGCTCCATCTATAGTTTATGAAACAAACAACAATAACCAACAAACATCTATTCGATCCCCAGTGGAGTCACCATTTTTTTTCTGGGAAAACTAGTGTCTTTTCGATCGACTAGCCCTCTAGGTTTGGCAGCTACCCTAGCAACAACAGTTAAAAGAAATTTGTGATTTCTTCTATGTATAATAGACAAGAGAAAGACCAAGGAACCAACCTGGATCTTCTGCTTAACTCCTTGCTTGATCTCTCTCCCCCTTGACAAATTTCACCACTACTCTCCGTACTTATCCCACTTGGTGAGTACCTGTAGAAACACAGTAACAAAGAACCGTCAAAGTATCTTGATATATTATATCATAAGCATTACAAAATAAAAAATGTAATGAACATACAATGGCATTCATAAACAATAACATTCGCAATTGCACAGTTGTATGGAAGAAAACTCAAAGCACTTTATTAAATAGAAGGGAGAATTATAACCCAGTTGTCTGATCCAGCATCATCCTCCCAACATCAAAGCCATCTTCACCTCATGAAAAGCAATATCACACCAACAATACAATGCTCTTTCTCAAATACAAACTATCAGCACTTCCTTATAAATTACAAAATTCCAGCCTCTAGATCTCTCAGATGAGGGATCCATTTATAGATGTATGCAAGGTTGTGAGTCATCTTTGGGGTTTTGATTAGTGTCATTCCACTTGTTGCATTTGGTTCCACTTGGAGATTTCTTGGATCTCTTACTCATCCTTAGGCGAATTCAGAGAAGCAAGTGTCCTTGGAGAAGTTCTAGAAGATTCCATGAGCATCCACTTAGCAAACTGTCTCAAACATTTGTCCATCCTCACTCATCGCACCCTACAGAAGGCCCCATCAGTATGCATCGCACTTGGCTAGTGTAGAAGTTAGTATACATCGCACCCTGATAGTGGAGTAGTCAGTATGGTCCAGTTTAGGCCAATTCTGGATGGTTTCTCAGGTGGAACTTTTGGGGAATGATGTAATTAGTTGACCATGATCTTTTAGGGTACGAAAATACTCTTTTAGGGGTTAAAGAGCCCTAGTTTATCGACATATAAGATTGGGGTCGAAGTGCCCAAATATGTCTATACACTTGGATGAGGAAGAATTGACTATGGGGATTGAAGATATCGATGTAGAGGAAGTAGTGTCGATTACTTGGCTACCACCTTATGTACCCCCTCAAAAATTCATTGCCAAAGTGACTAAGGACCTAAACTTGGTGAAATATAAGGTCTTCATGCCATTGCCGCCGGAGGATGTACCTGTGGAGGGAAACTTGTTGGGCCGGGTACCATTTCTGAAGATGGAGCACTAGGATCTGGGCGATCATGCAAAGTTCCTTGCGCGGCAACCTGACGAATTTATTCAACCAGTTTCTCCATGGTTGGACCTTCGATTGCAAGGCCCATCATTCTGTGTGTCTGTTGCAGAGCCTTTAACTTGCTTTGGATGGTCTGTGACAGTTGGCTTGCCTCATTAGAGGATGGTTGTGTCCTTGAGGAGATAATGGAGGCCTTTCAACGCAGCTCATCAATCTGGACTGGATGAACTTTCCTTCTTGAAGTTTTGCAAACCTTTGCACAGGTGCTAAGGTCCATGTTGTTGCCTTGATCTTGTCAAACTGTAGATGCTTTTCATATATTTCTGCTTTGATCATCTACAAGGGTGGATCCTCCTGAAACGAGGTCCACTTCTCCATTGTATGTTCAAACAATTGGCTATAGTCCTTGACTGTAGCTTCCAGAGTGGTCATATCTTCTTTAATAGTGGCCTTACAATTCTCTCTGACTTCTGGAGGAGTGGTTGGCTGCATCTTAAGTTGAATTTCTGAAATCTATAACTGCAGCTGAAAATGGACCTTTCCAATTTCCTCCTTAGATTCCTTCACTGCAGTGGCTAACTTCTTAATTTTCTCCATTGAGGATGCTTCTGCTAGAGTTTGGAGCTCAGGGAGCTCACTACAAACTTGGGTAAGGGTCGTCTCTAGCTATTGATTTTGTTATATCACCTCACCACGGGCCTGAAAAGATGCAGCTAGAGACAACCCTTACCCAAGTGTGCAGTGAGCTCCTTGAGCTCCAAATTCCAACAGAAGCGGCCTTAGCTAAGAAAATTAACAAATTAGTTGTTGCGGTGTGTTAGGGTCCCACCCTAACCCCCTTATTTATGTAGTGGGATCACGTCATAATAAAGAGTCAATAAAGCCCATATTAATAATTGTAAGTGGCTAACACACTATTAATGACGGGACCACAATTAGTTGCAAATGGGCCTAGTATTAGATAGATGGTATTAATAAAACCCATGGTATTGATCCATGGTATTACATGTATGAGTCATATATAAAGGATAGAGGCTCCCTGCGAGGAGCATCGTGTCTTATTTTTGAATCGAGCTCTGCTCTGTTGGAGGTTGCCCCCTCGAAGAGGCCAGTGAACATTGCTTTCTAAATAATAAAATATTTGCTGTTGACTCTCACTATTCTATGTTCTGGGTATTTTTCTATGCATATTCTGTATTTGGGTATCTTTTGCAGGTTAAAAGCATAACAAGTGGTATCAGAGCACTTTCCAGGGCCGGTGGGATCTCCATTTCTTAGCAATTTTTTTTTTTGGCTAGAGACGTGTTCTGGCATCTTTAAACCACAGGATATGTCATTGAGCGCATAAACCTGCGGATTTGGGGAGGCATGCACGTAGGAAATACAAGAGGTGGTCACGCTTGTTGGACTCCCTTGTAACCCCTGTGGGTATATCGGAAGCCCCCTAGCTCCTCTGCAACCTAGCCATAGATAAACTGGTGGCTGTCTTGCTACTACAGTACACCGAGAACAACACTCAAAGAGATTACTCGCCCATACGATAGGGTAATCGGGTTGTACGGCTAAGGGTACGGTTGATCCTCCTTAGTTAGAGCCCTGAAACATTGGGCCGAGTACTACTGTTAGACCCTTATGTATATTGCGATCTGTAGCACCTGACACTCCTCGAGACCATAGTTCCCTTTTCTATCTTGGGATCATGCATCATCTCTGCCAGATCCACTCGCGCAAAAGGGTGCAGCAGCAGCAGACAATGGTCTGATCTATTAGATCCATCAGATCCACAGTAGCAATCTGTTCTGCCGCTTAGAGCTATCCGATCCGCCATTCAGATCTCTCAGATCCACCTGATCTGAGTAGTTGTGTGGGGTTCCTATACAGGAGCATGATTTTCGCAGGACTTTTGACAACATTGACATTTTGAGGATTCGACGACTGCAGTATTGCTAAGGAAGGAGTAAAACTCCGTTAGGAGTTTTCAAAAAAAAAAAGTCTGAGATCTCTCGGGGCGCTTATTGGTGATCTAGCCCATCAGAATCAGGACGACAAGCTGAGCACAGTGGTACCATTCAAGTCTTTGTGAAATATATTTTTTTCTTGGCGGTCCCAAATTTCAAGAGCATCAGGTCGGTGCATGGTAGCAACTAGAGCTCAAACTATGGCCAATGAGAGGATGGAAAAACTTGAACAAACCTTGCAATCTATCCAAACTTAGCTTGACGATCTAGCAATATTAATCCTAAGGGTAATCCCAAAGGGCAAGGAGGAAGCCCATGAGGAGGTGTATATTGGCAATGGACACAGTGAAGGTGAGTCTAGCCATTCTCCTTACCTCTGGGGCCCCCAAAAACAACAATCCCGTCCGAGGCCTCCCAAGTTGGATATGCATAAATTTGATGGTTCTCACCCAGCGGCATGGATAGCACAAATGGAGCAATATTTCAATCTAAATAACATCCTAGATAATGAGACTCAGCTTATGGTGGGAAGCATGTACTTGGACAATGAAAGGTGGCAATGGTGGGAATGGCATCAACATTGCAATGCACCTTTTTCAACTTAGGACAAATTCAAAAAAGCTCTTACAGACCGCTTTGACCAGGAATCTTCTTTTTTGGGTCGTCTTACTAAGCTCCGACAAACTGGCACAGTGGATGAATATATTACAGCCTTTGAAGCCTTAGACTTTCACACTAGGGGTCTCTCAATGTGTTCTACACGGAATGTTTTATCAGCAGTCCTAAAGAGGCCATAAAAGCCCACGTCCAACTGCACCACCATCCCACATGGATTGAGGCTTACAAGGTAGCTCGTAACGTGGAACATGCGTTAGTAGCCTTGGCCACTCACCCAAATTTCACCGTCAAGGGTCACCCCACACAGGCTCACAGCACGACCCAAACACTTAAGGTTCAAAAGTTGTCACTTGTAGAAATGGCCGAAAGAAGAAAGCAGGGATTATGTTACTACCGTGATGAAAAATACTCCCCAGGTCACAAATGCAAGGAGCCAAATTTTTTCAAATTGATGCCACTGATTACAGCTCATCGGAGGAAGATCCACCACTTGAGGAACCTGAGGTGGTAGAAGAGGACAACCAAAAGGACAATGTCCCTGACGAACCAGTTATTTCACTACATGCTCTGGCAGGTATTTCTTGACCTCAAACTCTCAAAATCAGAGGTTTTATTAAACATCGCCCAGTAGTAGTCCTATTTGATAGTGGAAGTACACATAATTTCATTCATCAAAAAGTCGCGGAAGCAGTGCATTGTTTTGTACGAGCAGTTTCTAACTTCCAAGTCCAAATTGCCGATGGGGGCACAATGAAATGTGAAGGCTCCTGTGAAAATGTCAAACTTCAAATGGGGGATTATTAGTTGAAGACTCACATGTTTGCAATACACATGGGTGGGTGTGACATTGTCCTCGGGGCTGAATGGCTTCACACTCTTGGGCTAATCACAATGGATTTCGAGGAGTTATATATGAGTTTTAAGCAGAACAACTCCACACATACCCTCCGTGGACTCCAGGCGGGAGCCCCCTCTATCATCAGCTCGCATAGGATGGAAAAATTGCTGAAAAAGGGCCATCATGGAGTTATAGCTCAATTTAATGCCATCCAGGCAATCGAAACCAAGTCTCTGCCGATTCATCCTGAGATGCAACAGATTTTAAATAACCATCTGCCGGTCTTTGACAAGCCTCATGAGCTTCCACCCTCGAGAGGAGAACATGATCATAGCATCACCTTGGTTCCTGGGGCCCAACCCCAAAATGTGCACCCATATAGATATCCATTCACCCAAAAGAATGAAATAGAAAAAATAATGAAGGAACTTTTGGAAGCAGGTGTAATACGTCCCAGCATTAGTCCTTATTCATCAATGGTGGTCATGGTACTCAAGAAAGATGGGGAATGGAGGATGTGTCCAGACTTTAGGGCCCTCAATAAATTGAAAGTCAAAGATAAATTTCCCATCCCGGTGGTTGATGATTTGCTGGATGAGCTCAATGGGGCTCAATTCTTCACTAAGCTGGATCTTCGCTCAGGCTACCACCAAATTTGCATGAAGGAAGTCGACATTCCAAAGGCTGCTTTCCGAACTCATGAAGGCCATTATGAGTTCTTGGTCATGCCATTCAATATTTGTAATGCCCCATCTACTTTTCAGAGCCTTATGAACCATCTTCTCAAACCATATCTTAGGAAATTCGTTCTTGTCTTCTTCGATGACATCCTCATCTATAGTTGCACTTGGGCCACACATCTTCAGCATGTAGATCTACTCTTGCAATTGCTCCACAAGCATCAATTATTTGTTAAGATGTCCAAGTGTTCATTTGGCATGGAAGAAGTTGAGTATTTGGGCCACATTGTGGGGTGTGCAGGTGTCAAGGTGGACCCCAAAAAGTTCCAGGCAATGCAGGATTGGCCTCAACCTAAGACCTTGAAGAGCCTGAGAGGATTTTTGGGTCTCACAGGCTATTATTGCAAATTCATCCGCAATTATGGTCACATAGCGAAGCCCCTCACGCAACTCCTGAAGAAAAATTCATTCTTCTGGAATGAGGATGCACAGTAGGAATTTACAGCTCTCAAAAATGCCATGTGTTCCACTCCAGTCTTAGCACTACCGGATTTCACCAAATCTTTTGTCATTGAATGTGATGCTTCGGGTATAGGTATTGGGGCAGTCTTAATGCAGGAAGGTCGACCTTTGGCGTTCACAAGCCAATAACTAAGTGGGAAGAATCTGGGTCAATCTACCTCTGAGAAGGAAATGATGGCCATCTTACATGCAGTAGAGACCTGGCGTCCTTACTTACTGGGGCGACGTTTCCAAATCTGCACAAACCATCACAGTCTTAAATATTTTTTGGAGCAATGCCTATCCTCCCCACAACAAAATTGGCTCGCCAAAATGCTGGGGATATGATTAGTGAGATCGTTACAAAAAAAGGGCAAGAAAATATGTGTAGGCAGAATGCAATTATCTCGCCAATTTTGAGGAAGAAAGTACCCTGCAGCAATTTCCCTTCCCATTCCAGAAATGGATTGAAGAGGCTCGCAGGGAATGTTTTTCACATCCCGGGCTCTCCCAACTCATTTCTCAATTGCAGGTGGATCTAAATCCCACCAAGGGCTACTCGTGGCAAAATGAGATTCTTCGCTACAGGGACAGAGTCGTAATATCACCAACATCCAGCCTCAAAAGTCGCATTTTGGCAGAATTGCACTCATCCCCCCTTGCTAGACATTCAGGCTTTCAGAAGATGTATGCTCGCACCAGAAGATCATTTTTTTGGACAGGCATGAAAAAGGACATCGTTACTTTTGTAGCAGAATGCGATGTCTGTCAATGCCACAAAGGGGAGACTGTCAAAGCACCAGGCACATTACAACCATTGCCCATCCTGGCATCAATATGGATGGAGGTTTATATGGATTTCATTACAGGTCTTCCAAAGTCCAGAAACAAGTTAGTCATCATGGTGGTTGTGGATAGACTTTCGAAGTATGCTCATTTTAGCGCCCTACCCCATCTATTTACACCGACTTTGGTCGCTCAATCTTTCATGGATCAGATCTTCAAATTGCATGGCATGCCCACTTCTATTGTGTCCGATCGTGACCTGATCTTCACCAGTAATTTTTGGCAGGAACTCTTCAGGCTACAAGGCACCCATCTAAAACTCAACACTTCCTATCATCCACAAACAGGTGGGCAAACTGAAGCCGTCAACAAATGTCTGGAAACCTACCTTAGGTGTTTTACTTCAGAAAAGAAACATCTATGGGTTCAGTGGTTACCTCTGGCTGAATAGTGGTATAACACCAACTATCATGCCACTACCAAAATGACTCCCTATGAAGCAGTATATGGTCAACTCCATCCCTCCCCTACTTCTTCTATCAAAGGATGCTCTAAGGTACAAGCAGTGGATCAACTCCTAGAAAGCCGTTCAACCATGCTCGCCCATCTTAGAGAGAATCTTCATCAAGCTCAAAACCACATGAAGCAACAGGTAGATCAGCATCGCTCAGAGCACCAATTTCAGGAAGGGGGTTAGGTATTTTTGAGGCTACAACCCTATAAGAAAACATCACTCAAAGACAAGGGTTGTCAGAAACTATCTCCAAAATTCTACGGACCATATCAAGTACTTCAACGCATTGGAGAAGTAGCATACAAGTTGGCTTTGCCGCCTATGGCAAAAATCCATCCATTTTTCCATGTCTCATGCCTCAAGAAAGTGATTGGGAAAAATTGCAGAATTCAAACCAGTCTACCTGAATTGGAGGAAGGGACAATCTGGCTCCAACCTGAACAGGTCATGGACACACGAGAACGGCCCCTGCGTGGCCGAGTGATTAAGGAAGTCCTCGTCAAGTGGAAAGACACCTCTCCGGAAGATGCAACTTGGCAACCAGCCACTATTCTGCAGCAGTTTCCACAGCTTCAGCCTTGAGGACAAGGCTATTCTTAAGGGGGAGGGCATGTTAGGGTCCCACGCTAACCCCCTTATTTATGTAGTGGGATCACGTCATAATAAAGAGTCAATAAAGCCCATATTAATAATTGTAAGTGGTTAACTCGCTATTTATTACAGGACCACAGGTAGTTGCAAATGGGCCTAGTATTAGGTAGATGGTATTAATAAAACCCGTGGTATTGATCCATGGTATTACATGTATGAGTCATATATAAAGGATAGAGACTCCCTGCGAGGAGCATCGTGTGTCTTATTTTTGAATCGAGCTCTGCTCTGTTGGAGGTTTCCCCCTCGAAGAGGCCAGTGAACATTGCTTCTGAATAAAATATTTGCTGTTGACTCTCACTATTCTATGTTTTGGGTATTTTTCTTCGCATATTCTGTATTTGGGTATCTTTTGCAGGTTAAAAGCATAACAAGTGGTATCAGAGCTCTTTCCAGGCCGGTGGGATCTCCATTTCTTAGAAGAAAAAAAAAATTGGCTAGAGACGTGTTCCGACGTCTTTAAACCACGGGATCTGTCGTTGAGCGCATAAACCTGCGGATTTGGGAAGGCATGCACGCAGGAAATACAAGAGGTGGTCACATCTGTTGGACTCCCTTGTAACCCCTGTGGGTACCCCTTCGAGTAGTAGCGCATTAGACAGAAACGCGCACGGACTGTCTTCCACGTACCCTCTGGGTATATCAGAAGCCCCATAGGCTCCCTGAAAACCTCGCCATAGATAAACCAGCGACCGTCTTGCGGCTACATTACACCGAGAACAACACTCGGAGAGATTACTCGCCCGTACGATAGGGTAGTTGGGTGGTATGGCTAAGGGTACGGTCAACCCTCCTTAGTTAGAGCCCTAAAACATTGGGCCGAGTACTACTGCCAGACCCTTATGTATATTGCGATCTGTAGCACCTCACACTCCTCAAGACCCTAGTTCCTTTTTTACTCATCATCTCTTCCAGATCCGCTTGAGCAAAGGAGTGCAGCAGCAGCAGACATCGGTCCCAACCAGCCAGTTCTCTCAGATCCAGCAGACCAAAAGCATTGTGCAGGGTTCCTATACTAGGGTATAACTGTCGCAGGAATTTTGGCCGCATTGACATTTTGAGGATTTGGCGACTACAGTATTGATCAAGAAGGAGTAAAACTCCGTTAGGAGTGAAAAAAAAAAAAAGTCTGAGATGTTCCGGGACGCTTATTGGTGATATAGCCCATTAAAATCAGGACGACGAGCTGAGCATGGTGGTACCATTCAATTAATTGGGCAAATTTTTTTTTTTGGCGGTCCCAAATTTTCATCACGACGGTGTATGGTAGCAACTAGAGCTTAAGCGATGGCCAATGAAAGGAGGGACAAACTGGAGGAAAGGGTGAACAAAATCCACACTCAGCTAGACAAAATAGATCTGGGTAAAATGAGCACCCTACTTATAGGAATGAGTCTCCAGCTAGAGAAATTGCAAGGAGAAGGAAAGGAGGATTTGAGGTCAAACGGCAAGGAGCAAGCCCACGAGGAGGGGTATAATGGATATGAAGGCATTTACGGTGAATCTAGCCACTCTCCTCACGTCTGGCACACCCATCCACCACCCAATTAGCGACTTCCTAAGTTGGATATGCATAAATTTGACGGTTCTCACCTTGCAGCATGGCTAGCACAAATGGACCAGTATTTCAAATTGAATCAGATCCTAGATGATGCGACTAAGCTTGTGTTGGGGAGCATGTACTTCGACAATGAACGGTGGCAATGGTGGGAATGGCATCAGTGCTCCAATGGATATTTTAGGACTTGGGCCCAATTTACCAAAGCTTTTAAAGATCGCTTTGAACAAGAAGACTCTTATTTGGGTCGTCTGACTAATCTCAGACAGACTGGTACAGTAGAGGAATATATTAATGCTTTTGAAAGCTTAGCTTTCCGCACTATGTGTCTCACATATGAGTTCTACACAGAATGTTTTATCAGCGGTCTTAAAGAAGCCATCAGAGCTCAAGTGCTACTTCACCACCCTCCCACGTGGATGGAGGCTTGCAAGGTAGCTCGTAAGGTGGAACATGCATTAGCAGCCCAATACAGTCGCCCAAATTTCCCCGCTAAAGGTCACCTCCCACAGGCACAGCACACGACTCAAACACTTAAGGTCCAAAAGGTGTCCCCTGCGGAAATGGCCGAAAGAAGGAAGCAAGGACTATGTTACTACTGTGATGAAAAATACTCCCCATGTCATAAATGTAAGGAGCCCAAATTCTTTCAAATAGATGCCACTGACTACAACTCAACAGAGGAAGATCCTCCACTTGAGGAACATGAGCCGCTAGAGGACGATAACCAACAGGACAATGTCTCTGACAAACCAGTTATTTCGTTGCATGCCTTGGCAGGGATTTCTTCCCCTCAAACGCTCAAAATCAGAGGGTTTATTAAACAGCGCCTAGTAGTAGTTTTGATTGATAGTGGAAGTACACATAGTTTCATCCATCAAAAAGTCGCAGAAACAGTGCATTGCTTTGTACGAGCAGTTTCTAACTTCCAATTTCAAATTGCAGATGGAGGCACAATGAAATGTGAAGGCCGTTGTGAAAATGTCAAACTTCAAATGGGGGATTATCAGTTGAAAACCCACATGTTTGCCATACACATGGGGGGTTGTGACATTTTCCTCAGCGCTGACTGGCTCCGCACTCTTGGGCCAATCACAATGGATTTCCAGGAGTTGTATATGAGTTTTAAGCAGAACAACCACACACATACCCTCCGAGGACTCCAGGCAGGAGCCCCTCTATCATAAGCTCGCATAGGATGGAAAAATTGTTAAAAAAGGGCAATCATGGAGTGGTAGCTCAATTTAAATCCATCCAGTAGCGAAACAAGCCGTTGCCACTTCATCCTAATGCAATAGATTTTTTAAAAAACCATCTGTCGGTCTTTGACAAGCCTCAAGGGCTTCCACCCTCGCGAGGGGAACATGATCATAGCATCACCTTGGTTCCAGGGGACCAACCCCCAAACGTGCGCTCATACAGATATCCGTTCACCCAAAAGAACGAAATAGAAAAAATCATCAAGGAACTTTTGGAAGCAGGGGTCATTTGTCCCAGCATCAGTCCTTATTCATCCCCAGTGGTCATGGTGCTCAAAAAATATGGGGACTGGCAGATGTGTCCTGACTTCAGGGCCCTCAATAAGCTGACAGTCAAAGATAAATTTCCCATCCCGGTGGTTGATGATTTGCTGGATGAACTCAATGGGGCTCGATTTTTCACGAAGTTGGATCTTCGCTCAGGCTACCACCAGATTCGCATGAAGGAAGTCGACATCCCCAAGACTGATTTCAGAACTCATGAAGGCCACTATGAATTCTTGGTCATGCCATTTTGTCTTTGTAATTCCCCCTCTACTTTTCAGAGCCTTATGAACCACATTCTCAAACCATATCTCAGCAAATTTGTCCTTGTCTTCTTCGATGACATCCTCATCTGTAGTTGCACTTGGGCCGCACATCTTCAACATGTAGATCTACTCTTGCAACTACTCCACAAGCATAAATTATTTGTCAAGATGTCCAAGTGTTCGTTTGGCATGGTAGAGGTAGAGTATTTGGGCCACATTGTGGGGCGTGAGGGTGTCAAGGTGGACCCCAAAAGGATCCAAGCAATGGAGGAATGGCCTCAACCTAAGACCTTGAAGAGTTTGTGAGGATTTTTGGGTCTCACAGGCTATTATCGTAAATTTGTCTACAACTATGGTCGCATAGCGAAACCCCTCACCCAACTCCTAAAGGAAAATTCATTCTTCTGGAATGAGGAAGCCCAATAGGCCTTTACAGCTCTAAAAAATGCCATGAGTTCCACTCCAGTTTTAGCACTACCTGACTTCACCAAATCTTTTGTCATTGAATGTGATGCTTCGGGTACAAGTATTGGGGCGGTTTTAATGCAGGAAGGGCAACCGTTGGCCTTCACAAGCCAACAACTCAGTGGTAAGAATCAGGGCCAATCTACCTACGAGAAGGAAATGATGGCCATCTTACATGTAGTCGACACCTGGCGACCTTATTTATTGGGGTGACATTTCCAAATCCGCACAGATCATCACAGTCTTAAATATTTTTTGGAGCAACG
>APFE030760205.1:0-11577 GCA_000404065.3 Pinus taeda | reverse complement strand
CTCTACAAAAAAATCCCAATTTAGCAAAATGTTGTTGTTGCGAATTCATGATCTCAATTTGAGACTCAATACAACAATGACTACAAGGGTGTCCAATAACTACATTCATGTTTCTAGGTAAAATCCTATGGCTCCACCACTTTCATTTTACCTTAGAAGGATCTCTCATTAGAATACTACATATAATATAAAAATAGGAATAGGAATCATAATACAAAACCCATGGGACCATTGTAGGTTAAAATAAAAATAAAAATAAAAACTACTATTAATTCTTTTCAAGTAGTTTAAGGGGAATTGTGCATGAATAGATCAGTTCAAATTAGTTAAACTTTGTGTTGCTTAACTTTACAAGAGAAGTGATTTGCTCGTATTTAAAAACAAAAATCCTCCGAGGAAGGGAAATTGTGTGACAGTGTATTTATTTTACTATTGTAAACAATTTGAGGAAATACAAATATAAGTCGAAAATATTCTGCAAGAATCAATTTTCTTAGGAAATTACAAGAGTTAGATATAATTCATTAAATTTTGTTTTGCAAAAAATGTATTAAACCTAGTTCAAGTCCCACAACATCAAGAACTTCACTAGTTGTGAGTACTATAAAGAAACTTTAGTTTTAAAATAAACTACAGCAAATCCCCTCTTTGAAAAATCTTATTTTATTAATTTGAGGGAAGCATGTCCAACAACACCATTCATAATCTCATCTCGTTAATATGGAGAAATATTTGTTTCCCGTGTAAAAAAACACTAAAGTAAGCTTATAGTCTAAATAACCTAAATGAATAGATTAATTTTGACATAATTTAATGAAAAAAATCAGTTATCGGAAAAGCAAACCCTCTCGAAATACAAACTAATGTTATCATTGATTTCTATAGATTGAAGAACGAGGGTTCACTGATTTCTCTAATTCTAGCAGGGAACATTATATCTTTTGGTTCTTCACAATATTCCAAGCAATGCGTATCCCAAGCTTTGAAATTACCATGTAATGCATCTTTTGCTTGGAAGGAAACTCCATAACTTGGGGAAGAAACTTCAATTGGCTTGATTGCTAATTATATGATGCATGTTCAAGACAAAATTGTACACTCTATTTGCTAGTTTTTGAAATTGTTTTCTCATGCAATAAAAGGATAGGCGCTTCTTCCACTTGTATTAAGATGGGTTTGAGTCTAAGATGGGTCTGAGTTTAAGATGGGTAACATGGTTCTAAAATTTGACATATGAATTTGTTGAATAAAAAAATGTAGCTCCCATGTTTTACCAAAAAAAATAAAATACGAAATTAATATGGTTTTGGATAATGTTTGTACATTTGCTTTCCAATAGGCAACATTACTACGCTTTGGCTAGCATTCATCTTTAAGCGTTTACTAAGTTTGTTGTGAGGGCCTTTGAAATTGAACACGCTATGTTAGCTCAAGAAGGTTTGACTTGCTACACAATATGTAAGTAATCATAGTTCATTCAAAACTTTGGAATACTAATTCTAGAAGATCTGAAGTAATAACTATATATACTATGATCACAATTACAACCACAACTAAATTAACTACTCTACTCAAAACAAAATCCCAATTCAAATCAAACATACACTATATCACACTAATATGCTAACTATTCTACTCAATGAAAAATCCAATTCAAATCAAGCATATAAGTTATATCACACTAACAACTACAACCAGTTGGCTCCAAGGTCAAATCACTTCTTATTTTCATGAGTCATGGATTTAACATCCTCTCGGTTTTGAGTGTAAATGTTCAAAAAGTGTTTTGTACACAATATGCGTTTTTTGTGAAAGGTTACTTCAAGGTTGGTTTGTTATCACTCAATTCTGATGTAGATTTTATAACTTTTAGGTCAGGCTTCCCATCAGGGCGATCACCAAAATCAGTTAGTTTTATTTTTATGTACAGACATCAGGTCCATTGTTTATGATCCAAAAGGATATCCTAAAATACCACTTAGAGTATCCAACTAGTGTAATTTTATTTTGTTTAATTTTAAAAAGTTTTTTTTCTTAGAAAAAAATTACAATGAACTTGGTTAGATTATATAGCTGGCCTACTTAAAATCATCTATTATTTCTAAGTAACCAATCTCTATTTTAATTAGAACCAATTTACTCCATTAAAATAATATATAATAAATAATAATTAATTAGATGTACATAAATTTTGCCTAGAACAAGGTGAGATAGGTTCTTTTAACGTTTGAGAACTTGTGCACAAAGAGGGCCCAAGATCCATCTCCACCAAATCCTACATGATTGCTAGCATTCTCACTCTAAACACTTAATAGGCAAGAGGATGAAAAGAATTAATATGTCCAAAAAAGAGTTGGTGGGGATTATTGTGCCTCTAAAGATATATCTTACTTTTGAGAACTTGTTGGTACATCCTTTTCCACCAAGCCATCATGCACAAAGAAGGCCCAAGATCCATTTCCACCCAATCCTACATGATTGCTAGCATTCTCACTCTAAACACTTAATATGCAGGAGGATGAAGAGAATTAATATCTCCAAAATGGGGTTGGTGAGGGGATTATTGTACTTAAAGATTTGAATTCTTATATTTATTTTTTTGAAATTTAAATCGAAATAAATTTGAATTATGATTGCGTGCTTCCTCTTAACATTGTAGATATTGGAAGTGAATGTTGTTGAAACTCTCTTGTCAAAGCGTTGTTTTTGGCCAATATTTTCCAACGATTATTACTTCTTTGTTGTCTTTAGGCTTCTTTGGATTAGACAGGTAAGCTTTCATATTTCAATTCGAAAACACATGAATGTGTGGGAAAAGATCGTGGAAAAGATGGGAAACCCTATGGCAAACAAGTACTTTTTCACTGTATTACTGGAATGTAAGTTGACAACAATTTGTTGTTTGTTAGACAATGTGGAGAAACTAAAATTAATTAAACAATATGAAAAAACTAACATTAATCTGCAAAGTGTATACATATAAGAGGGAAGAGATGAAGCTAAATAGAAAAAATTACAACAATTTTCTCTTTGCTTGACAATATGAAAATAAATGAAGGTGAAGCGTAATAGCTACCCAATAACCATCTAAAATCATCGAATCCTTCCTTGTAACCTTTCTTCTTCACTAAAGCTTCTAGTCATAATCTTTCAGTGACAAGCAAAGTTATAAAATAAAAATCAAAAAGAAAAAATGAAGCTAAGTGAAGTGAAATAACTACCTAGTAACCATGTGGAATCATCTAATCCTTCTCTTAATTCTAGAATCATCTAATCCTTCCCTTAATTCTATCAAAACTAGAAAGTTCCAAGTTATGGATTATCAAAACTAGAAAGCTCCAAGCTATGGATGGAAGGATTTTTTATTGAATGAGGAGAACAAGATCCATGATTCCATTAAGCTCCTTCCCCCGAGTAAGGGAATATCCTCATGTTCCTCTTGTATATTCCTTGATTGTGAGGAGATTATGGAAAGGCATATTCCCTTGTATATTCCTTGATTGTGAGGAGATTATGGAAAGGCATATTTATCGATATTTCTGGCATCTATCCTCCTGGGTAGTAACCTTGCTTCCTCACTGAAACATCTAGCTATTATAATATTTGAGTTACAAGCAAAGCTATATAAAAAAAAATCAATATAAATACACGAACTAATTTTCGAGGAACCAATTTCTAAATAATAATTTTAATACCACATCAATGAATCTAAATTTTAATATAAAATACACAATATATTACAATAGTATCGCCCATTGGTTACCTATTTTCTCTTTTTGCTTTGAAAGAGAGAACAATAGACATAGAATAGCAAAAGAAACTGTAATCATTGAGCTACATTACTCAAGGTTGAAACTTGAAACTAAACCATATTTATTTGAGTCAAGAAGAGCTGCATTATGGAAGCCGAACGTATACCGTGGATAACTGGATGTGCAGCTGACAGTAGTGAGTTTATCAAGTGTTGTTAATCGTGCGGTCCACATAATGTACTATCTGTCCTTTGAAATTTATCCTATGCCCACGGGATGCACAACGCCCCCAGATATACCAAACCCCATATGAAAATGAAAATGCTTTTTCCGGTAGCTCTTCTTTATTTGGATAGATCAAAATCAGAATGCTTTGGTGGGGTTTTTACAGATGGGTTGCTGGTTTATAAATACATTACGATAAAAAAATAAGATCACAACTACAACCACTTAACGAGGCTACCTAGCTGCTGAGTAATTATCCAGAATTAGTCTATTCCTTCCCTGTAACCTTGCAATCGTCTATAATACTTGAGTTAATAGCAATGACATATGATAAAAGATCAAGAAGAGAAAATAATTTTGGCATAACCAATTTCTAAGTGATAATTCCTTCCTGTAATCTTCCAAGCATCTATAGTACTTGAGTGACTACAAGTGCGATATAATAAAAAGACAAATCAAAATAATGATCACAAAAAAGGAGTAACGGAACAATGATTCGAAGATAATTTTTGGCATAACCGATTTTCTGAGTGACAATTTTAAAACAGGATTCTCTGGGTGTGCATAAATTTTATTATAAAAAACAGCCATAACGTTGGGCCTTCTTACTACATTCGCCACATCGTTGTTTCTCGTTCTAAGAAAATAGAGTATGACATGCACAAGCCTGTACTAACCTTAACGATCACCATTAAATGATAATGACTTGCGCGTACGTCAACCGAGCGCATTGTTCATTTTTTTTTCTCTCGATCTTCTTCTTTTCCAGCGCATCATATTTAACTGCCTACAATTTAAACAGAGAAAATCAGCTACTGTGTTACATGTTTTGTCAAATTTTGGAAAAGAGGGCATGACTCTCTAACAGACTGAGGTTATACTTACCCGGAATAGCGAAGAAAGAGAAACAAGTGAAGCGTCACTGTAAGCGCTTTTAAAATGCTAAGCAACCCAAAGAAATAGTGGGAAAAAAATATTAGGAATAAACCAATCTGAGCTATTTGATTTACCTGCTCCTCCACTCCGGTGAATGTTCCTCCGAGAATGTCAAAATCTCGGGTTCTCCATCTTATGTTACAAATAAATTCGACCGGCCAAGGAATGTACGCAATCAGGGAGGGAATTTGAAAAAAAAAGAAAAGAAAAGAGAGATCAATGAAACACGCCCTTGGCAACCAAAACTAAAAATGGAAAGACAAACAAAGAGAATGCACAGCAAATACAAGCGTGCATGGCCATGCAGCAAAAGAAACAAATATGATCAACAAACAAGCCAAGTTAATGTCGAGTGGAATAAAATTACTAGCCTATTTGAGCTCGAATTTCAAAACGCCGTCTCTTTAACTTAGTTTCAGAGCATTTAAACAGCCCCCGAATGCGTTTTGCTTTTTGTTTGCAACACGCATTTAAAGCTTTTTCTGACCTCCGAATGTGTGTAGCTTTTGTACTCACAATCCACACGTTCTTTTAATTGAGTTTAAAGCCCTTAATCCTTCTCCGACCGACTTCCGATTGTCTTTTGCCATATGTGTTCAAAATCCACTAAGATTTCTTTTAAATGAGTTTAGACTTTAAACCTCATATTACCTATAGACTATATTCAGCATTTTGTGTTTAAAATCACAGCCATTTAGAGTGCGCTGTTCTCGTGCTTATTGCCTGTCATAATCAGATTTTGATATTTTTTTCGAAAATTAATATACAAAAAGTCTCGTCTATATCTCACTCTTTTTTAATAAACAGAAGTTGATGATTTCTGTGATTTTTAAGTCATTCCATGGTGTGAGAAGGTTATTGGTTTAAAATTTTATGGGCAAAACCCCACTCATGTTAAGGGTTAGTGTGGCTGGTTGCCATCCTCCGAAGATTTTGACAGGTTAGATGTTACTAGAACAAGGTTTCTCCAACCAAAAGTTAAGCAAGTTGTTTTTAGTGAGATTTTTTGGAAGTTTTTCTAGTCTAATTTCTCTAAAATTGGGCAAGAATTTAAAAAATCACAAACTTGATGGGTAACCCCTGCACAATGGAAGTACCCTAGGGGTTTTTCAGGGTGTTGAATCCATATATATAGTATAAAAAATCAGTTTAAATAACACAAATCAATATTTCACCTCAAATTTTTTTCGAGGGTGTTGAATCCATATATATAGTCAAAAAACCAATTTAAATAACACAAATCAAAATTTCACTTCAAATTTTTCCACCATATTTCAGCACCATCTAAAATATCGCACTAAAAACAACTCCAAAATTAAATCCATAAATCACTGAAAAACATAGAAAATTTTGCAAATAAACAAAAAAAATATTACATATAATATATAAATGTATATTCCCATATATAAAAATACATAAACGACGACTTGAATGATATTAGGTAGGTTTTGGATTGGGAAAATAACATTGAATAATAGATAAATATGGATATAGATTGCATAGAATATCATTTATCAATTTAGAGTATGGATATAGATTACAAAGAATATCATTTATCAATTGTGAATAGAGTTTTAAACATGAAGATAGTTGCAAATAAAAAGAATTGGAAAGTTGTATGAGAGATTTTCAAGATGGTGATGGATTGGGTTAATGATAAATGTTTAGTATTTAATTTGATTTTAAGTTGAGGGATAAAAATTACTCACATTTTTTAGAATTATTTAATGTTTTAATATATCAATTTCTTAAGGATATTTTATTTTTAAAAGAGTCCAATTTTATAAAATATAGATAAGAGGATGTGAACTCATTTTTAAGTTTGTGAAGTTTTTTTCCTATGGTTATGATAATCTATATATTATAGGGTTTTGGTTTAGAATGACTAAATCTATGTTTTCCAGGTCTAATTTCTCTAAAATCGAATCACAAGCTTGATGGGTAACCCTTGCACAACCAAAATACCTTAGGGTTTTTCAAGGTGTTGAATCCATATATATGGTAAAAAAAACTAGTTTAAATAACACAAATCAAGATTTCACCTCAAATTTTTACACCGGATTTCGACACCCAAAAGTCCAAAAAATTATCACTACAAAAAACATAAAGAATTTCCAAATATATATATATATTTAATATATAATATTAATAGATATCCCTATATATAAATCATAAACCAAAGAGATTTGCATGATATTGTGTAGGTTTTGGATTGAGAAAATGGCATTGAATAATAGATAAATATACATATAGATTGCATAGAATATCATTTATTTATTTAGAAAATGGATATGATGGCATAGAATATCGTTTATCAATTTAGAATAGAGTTTTAAACCTGAAAGATAATTGCACATAAAAGGAATTGGAAAGTTGTATGAGAGATTTTTAAGATGGTGATGGATTGGGTTAATAATAAATGTTTAGTATTTAATTTGATTTTAGGTTTAGTGAAATATATATATATTTATTTATTTATTTGTTTTTGAAATTAGTTATGTTTTAGTATATTAATTTTTTAAGGACATTTTATTTTTAGAAGAGTTATATTTTATGAAATATAGATTAGAGGATGTGAACTCATTTCCAAGTTTGTTAAGTTTTTTTTTATGTTTATGACAATCTATATATTATAGGATTTTCGTATAGAATGATTAAATTTATGTGTTCATTTTTTTTTGGGCTTTTTTTCTTCTCTTCTTTTCTTTTTCTTTTTTTTTTTTTTTAAGTCTAGAATGACTAAATCTATATGTTTGAGTTTTTTTTGCCTTGAAATGTTTTAAAAGATTTTGTTTAATTTTAAAAGGAAAAAAAAAAAGTAATCAGTCTTAAGACACGCTAAAGTATATCCTTTTTTTAAGTTAAAAAGTCAATGTCTATTTTGATTTCACATACAAATGTCAAATACAAAGAAATTGGTATATATATATATATGAGTGGATAATTGTTAAGGAAGTCTTGGGGTTGATCTCTCAAGATGTTTGCCTCTATTGGTTGCCTTACTCAATGTCTCTACATGGGCAAGTGTTATAATCAAAACTTGCATTGAGTACCACTTGCAAAATGGGAAAAGCACCTTAGCCTTTCCTTACACGGCTTTCTTTAGAAAACAAATAGTTAAATATAAGCCATTATTGGCTTAAAAAAATTAAAGTGTCTCCCAAAATTGAAGATAAGAGTCAAGGGAGATTTATTAGGCTTTTCCACATGCTAACCTGGAAAGCATTAAATTTTCTCTATTCTTCAATTAACAAACAAACAAAAAAATGGGGGTGGTATAATAACTTGGTTACCATGCAATGACATGTTGCCCTCCTTCTTTTTCACAAGGTGTGAAGGGCCTCATTTTGGTTAGCCTTTCCTTGAGATTAATTTGGTTATTAATTCAATTAACTATGAAGTTATCATGATCAAAAGCAATAGTAGTAAAAATAATGGCCCTGAAGACTTCTTGTAGCAACGTATGTCATGAGGTGACAACCTTCTTACTAGTGAAACACTACTATGTATGTAAATCACATTACATAAAGGCATCCATAATCATAAAAATAAGGAGTAAGAATTATACACATACTAGAATAAGGCTAATTAATAATTATATTTTAAATTTAATAATGCAGATTTATAAATTGTAATAGTGTTATCATTAAATATAATTAATAATTGAAGTTAGATGTAGTATGTTGGGTCATGTGTCATGGTTCGCAAAAAAAGAACAACACAGGTATTTTTAATCTTTAGGCTCACAGATTTTGAGTCTAGCACCAAACCTATATATGTTTGAGAATGCATACAAGTTAATATATTGTGCATATAATCATTACCTTGAACTCTAACAATCACAAATCTCCAAGGCAACAAATATTTCTCATAAACAACTTGAATATAATATGTATGCCCTAAATTATTCTTTTAGGGTTCAATGGCCATGGATCAGGCCTTGAACCACAAAACTTGATCTCTATAGGAGATCTTTGGCCTCTAACTAGGAATATGGATGCTATTATGAGGTTTATGTAACATAAGTGGGTCTTAAGGCCCTAACCATGCTTAGGGGAGGAACTAGAGCCTCAAACCAAGGCTCAAGGACCATTATTAAGACCTTAAATGAAAATTCTAAGGGTCGAGGACCATGGATAAGGCCTTAGATGAAAATAAAAGGTTCAAAGATAATGGATAAGGATTCAAACACCACCCATAATCCCTTTAGGGCTCTTTGCCTCTAAATAGAATATGGGCACCATCAAATAGGGCTAAACACTAGGTTGATGGCTAATAACACGACAAGCCATTACTAGTATTCCCATCACCATTGAAACCAACTCACTGACATGATGAGGACAAACCTAGAGATCCCATGACACATGTATAATCCCACCTCGACACAAGGAGGAACATGAGAAATAAATATAAGAGGAGTTGAGATTAAGGAGGTTATGCCATAAAGGGGGAGAGGTGACATTTGACTGAGATGGATGTGTTGGCTTAAGGGGTCCTGACCCAGGTTCATAGTTAGTTGTGCCAGCCAATAAATCCCTACACTACTGGCCCTTTTGGAAACAACCTATGTAGCGCAAGCTGCAGTCTCACCCGAAGTAGTATGGGGGATGCAAGAACCAAGTTTCTACATCCAAAGACTAGTGTGATGTCTTCCAACTCCTCAGATTTGCCTTTGCGCAGATTGATACACTCTTAGGGCACACTACTGCAACCCCCTCAAAATGGCCTTCAGACCTTTGCGAAGGTCTACGATAGATCTTTGTGGACCTCTAATAGTCAGTCTATCTACTTGCGTGCATCAGAGAGTAGTCCTAAATTAGGGTTCACACATATTTACATAAGTTATTAGTAAACATCAGAGAATGCATCACAGTCTTCGCGAAAATACTTAAAAATGCATTGTGTACATCATTAACAGTTATTCAAGAGAATTACACAACATTTAATCAATATTCCATAAAACACATCATTCATAGATAGCATATATCATAAATAGAAGTAAACAGAAATACGCAAGAGTTCTTCGGAAACTGTCTTTATTGATCTTCAATATGGGATATATACTCCAAAATACCCTACGCACTCAGTTGCGGACTCTACCTAGGACTCTGCGCACTCAGCTGCAAAGCCTTTCTTCTCCTATTTGACCCACTTCTCTTCACTATTACTTCTCATCCATTATCAAAAACATATCTAACTTGCCTTAGACTCCCTAAGACGCACCTAATTATAGTCTTTTTCATACAATGCCATGGACCACGAACCATGCGTGGATCTCAAAGCTGACTCAAATTTTACATAAATCAAGGGGCTGAACCCCTTTGACTCCTACTCATCTACACGCTTTGGATCCACAAATAGCGAAGACTTTGCATTAATTACAAAAATGTATCAAAACTTGGGTTATCTTAACCCCAAAAAGGACCCAGGGGACCCCATCCCAACAAGCCCCCAACACAAAGATTATGACTCGCCCTCAAGTCACTCGGCTGATGTTGCAATCTTACTACGAAGATCCCCCAGCTCCACCTAGATCATTGTGACTTCGGCAACGCTCTGAGTTGTTGCTTGCTTGACTTCCTCGACCAACTTTTTCGTGACTGGTCATTATACGGCCAGCCACATCGTCTGTTGTGTCTGCAAAAATCCTTTAATCTTATCCTGAATAGTAGTCGTGACTTGATAAGCCTCCTCCAACCATGGCTGCAACTTGGCCTTTAGCAAAGGCCTCCTTCTTCTGTGCTTCCTCGACCTATGCTAAGAGTTGCTTTTCTTCCTGTAATTTGGCAAGGCGTTGTGTTGATGTTATGGAGCGCACAGTCGCCCTCACTTCATCATACTGTCGTTGCAGCTCCCTGACCTCTGTGTCCAATGTCTGCAGGTTTGGATCCTCCTGTAGATTAATCATTATCTCCATAGCTTGCTCGAACAATGTCGTACACTCAGTGACTGTGGCATCCAATGTAGCCATTCTTTCCTTAACCACTGCTTCGCGCTACTCCCGGACCTCAGGCAAAGTCGTGGGCTGCAACTTTAACTGCAGCTTTGTAATCTTCATGTTGAGCTCAAACTAGACTCGGCCAACCTTTTCTTTAGCCTCACGCACACCAGTGCTAGTTTTCTGATCTTTGCTTCTAGTTGTGCATCATCCGAGATGTGAAGCTCGGGCACTATCTTGCATGCCTCTATGACTGATGACTCTAGTCGTGGTAGCGTCTCCTTTTCCTTCAGAGCTTGTGTCTTTTCAGTGAACATCTGCTCATTGTTCACTCTGTACTCGATGATAAGGTTGAAGGCGTGTTGCTCCCTGGTTCTTAATTCATCGGCTAACCCTGTATGCAGCACGTGGAGGGTCTCATTGGAGAGATTCGCTATATTCAGTCCAATGTTCTTGATCGTACTGAGTATGATACAATCGTCGACAGACTCTACGCGAAGGGGCCCATCTAGAAATGTTATGGTTCTGAGATCAAGGGTCCTTACTAACTTGGTTTCTTGGCTTGTCCTAGGTGTTAGGCTCGCTTGCTCCGTGCTTGCTTGTTCGGTGCCCACCTGTATTTTGCTTGCTTGGATCTGCAGCTCACACATATTTGGATGCTCCCTAGCATCTCCATGTATTGTTTCTCGAATTGTTGTAGCTCTTCAGTTGTGGTATCCCTGATTT
>APFE030760203.1:0-11388 GCA_000404065.3 Pinus taeda | reverse complement strand
ATAAAAAAAACACTCCAAGGTGTACTCGTTTGCTGATCGAGTCCCACATCCTAGGCCTGTTACAAATTCAAGAAACATCATACTAGCATCACTTATTACAATTCCCCGAAGGGTGTGGAATATGGGTACAAAGAAGAAAGATGATGAGAAGATAGGAGGAGAGTTAAAAAACTCTGTTGACTGATGACATCTGATGGTACAAGTGTCCTCTGGATCATCCTTGGGCATGGAGTCTTCACATAATCATCAGGTGCTACTCCAGTAGTCAACAGGTCCACTTGGCTTCTTTGTGGTTCTGCAACTTTATAACTCAAATTTCACAAGGATTACATAGAAGCTATTCCTTCACAAGGATTCCTAGGTCTAGGAAACTTATTATCAAGAGATATCCTCCAAACCTAGGCTTAAGTGTCCTCTTAGCCCTTCCTAGAGAGCCCATCACCTTGCTTCCCAAGCAAGTAAGCCATTTATTTGAGCCTCTCTTGTGAATAGGCTTTATAAATCACTCCTTATTCCATCATTGGTCTATTCATCCTCGTGATTCTTCTTATACCAGGTCTTCTCCCATCAATGAAAATTTGTAAAGGGCAAGGGGCCTTAGCTGAGGTGACAGTGGGCTATCTATCTCTCCATTGTTGCCCCTTGACCTAGTAGTTGCTCTATAGGATCCACTCCCAGGACCCTTGCTAGTTTGAGAGCTAACAGTTCCCACACATGTTTGCTCTCCTATACTCATGATAGGTGTGACCACTTCCGGTGGCCACTTGTCGAAGCTTTGATACTTTATAATGTTCCCATTACCCCAAAAATTAACTTTGATATATCTAAGCAATACCCTCAAAATAACTTAAGAATACAACAACTAAACGGAACATGTTCTTTTATCGGACAAAAGGGAGATAAAATCATGCGACAAAAACAACAAATACATAAGAATGTCGAATCCATTTCTTTATCTCCATTCTCAAGACCTTATCCACATGCACTTGCTATGATTCTTTTATTTTGCCACTCCACTTAGTAATGTAATTTCTAGCCATTAATATTGTGGTGGAGGGGAAATAACCTATTTTTTATGCTTGTCTTTGGGGCTAAGATCCATAATCCTCGTATCATGAAGGCGCATGGTCCTCTCCCCTTCATGATTGTGCTGGTTTGAGGAAGAGTGACCCTTGCGTGATTGTACTACTTTGAGGTAGAGTGACCACATTTTTTTGCCTTCTTCCACGTGTGATTTTTTTCAAGATTGTCAAGCAGACAAATCAATTGTTGATAATTAACTTGGTTGTAAATAAATTTAATATTAAATAAAGCCAATTAAGTTTTCTATGTACAATTTGGAGAATATTAGTTTATGATGTTTAATTGTAATGTCTCCAACCACCCCTAGGTGATGCCACTCAAACACCCCTTGGAATTTTACCTTTTCACTCATCCAGCAAATTAAACAGAGAATATATCTGAATATATAAGAATTGACCAAAATAAATTAAATGGATTTCATTTTTCCCAAGCACAACCAGAAATATAAGCATAATTTAACCACAATACAAAAATTAAGCACAATTAAGCACAATATTATAGAACCATATGTAAATGCAGTGGAATAAACATAAAACCAGTTCTCAAATACTTATCTATGAATGTTGTCATTGGCTGCAGACCTCTAACATTCCTCCTAAGCATAGACCTTGCGATTCATAAACTCCCAACCGCAGGTCAGCGTTAAGCTAGGGCTCCAACGATTCCAATAATAATAACATATCCATGGCTAAGGCACCAACCGAACAATGATGACTTCAACCAATGCACTCTGCTTCCTTAAATTTGTGCCCAAGTGGCACACCCTTCTCTGGGACTTGCTAATCCCTTTGAGAAGCCCACCTTCCAAGGTGCCTCACAGTGAGCTAGGAACTTCTTAGCACAAGTCTCCAAGAGCTCGTCCTGTTTCTAGGGCTTCCAGGCACCCTTCCAGGCCATAAACGTTTTGGATTCCGGTTAGTTCCAGAACCCAGATGTCACTTTCTTCTTTGGGACCTGCAAGTCCCATTATGGTGCCAACCTTCCATTGCTCACCAATCGATCATTTGAACTCCAGTTTTTCCTTGAGTCCAAGCGCAAAATTCACTAACTAAAAATCCTTTGTCGGTTCCAATACCACATCGGGTTCATCGATTGGTACATAACCATGAATCACTGAATAATCCTCTTGAATGAATGACTAGGTAACCAACTTCACATCGGGTTCATCGATTGGTACATAACCATGAATCACTGAATAATCCTCTTGAATGAATGACTAGGTAACTAACTTACCCCTTTTATAAACATATTTCTCCTTTATTTAATATAATTAAAATACTACCTTTTCATCCTAACCTCTTTTTATGTCATGGAGTCATGGGTTCCCTATACACCTTTGTCTAGGTCCATCTGCAGGCATTATGTGTTTATTAATATTCATAAATTAAAAATGTTTACCACACCAGGCCTCTCAGCATCATAGCATATCAAACCATAATCATTCGGGCACATTGGTCTCAACACATAGACACACATACACATGAGCGTACTATCCTAGAAGCAACTTTCAGTGCACCAGCCTGATTAATTATGTCTTGGCTCACTAGCCTAGTAATCGCGGTCCTCAGACACATTACATAGGCACACCGACCTTAATCATATTTGTAACTTGGTCCATTGGCCTAACATGTACATACACATAGAGGCTTACTAGTCTCCCAAGTCTCAGGCTCACCAGCCAACACATTTTTTACATGGTTACTACATTACTGATTTAGGGGGTGGAACTAGGGTTGTTACATTAATTATAGGCATTTTTGTATGGTGACATTTTTAGTCCCTCCCTCTAGCTAGGGACCATAGTTTTTGCGTAGCAGTCAAAATCCTTTGAACATATATTGGTTTGCTCAGTTTCATCATATTTAGTCTATGTTTTATCAAATTTTAATATTTATTTTATATATTCAGAAGAAAAAAATGAATTCATTATTATATTTTTTGAAATTTAAAATATCCTTTTTCATAGGTTTCATTCTTACATGATCTGACTTAAATCTCGAGTCTGGATTTATTTTACTTAATTGTTAGGAATAATTAATCATTTAAAAAATTGATTTTTGTATTGGTCACTATGTAGGCTTTTTTATATTAAATAATTATGCGATTACAGAGCTCCTTGCAATCGATGCTTTGCAATTCATTGTTTTCCATGTTGTAGGTGAGATATTGCAGTCTTGTTCAAATTGCAGAGTTTGTTACAACTGATACTCCACATTACAATTCTCTAACAATTTGTGGTAGCATGTTCGGATGACGTTCCTCCACCACCTCACAAATAGACCATCAATTGAACTGTGAGTAAGTTCCAGTGTCATTCTAGGCGTCTAAGGCATATCCAAAGCCATAAGCAAAGGAAAAGGCATTAGACTCAAGATTCCTCCCCGTTCCGCCTACTTTCTTGGTGGAAGCGTCCATTACAATTCCCTAATTTCCCAACATCTGGTACACCTAGGTATGCTCTGTCTTCCACTAAGACATGCACATCTATAATAGTAGCTTTGGTGACTATGGAACACACTAGTTACCGCGAGAAGAAGCATAATTGAAGATTCAACTGGAAAAAACAAATGAGAGTGCTATTTTTAATGTGGTGATTATTGCTGAAGCAATAATTGAGCTGAGCTTTTTTCTTGGCAACTACAATTGCGTTTACCAAAGCCATTGCACGCAAGAGAGTGAGGAGTTATACCACTTAATAAAAAGTTCCTAGACCCCAGATCGAGACAACTGTTAACGACAGACAAAAGGGAGGCAAGGGGTAGGATGTGAAGAGAGGAAGGAGATTTCAGAACAAGAGGAAGCAAAGGGGAGGACTAGAGGTTACTATTAGATGGATAGGGCGACTATGGATACTACTTGCCACAACTAGTCATGCATGTAATGGTGTGGATTGAGGCTACCACATTGAATTGCCACATCAATTACACCATTGGACCGATATACATAATATGATAATTTATGTACACGACATGACATTTATGCACAATGATGGGTAATGAAAGGATTATATGCTTTTGAAATTAATCAACAAGCTCGAATCATCTTGATAGAAAACACTGCTACTGATGAATTTGTTCAGCATGTGGCAGAGATATAGGCAGAGTAGTACAAAGGGAGTGGTAAGGTCTTTGCTCCTTTGATGGGAATAGAAAATTTCATTCATGTGGGAAGGTATCTAACTTGACGGATAGTAGATCGTAGTGGGTTCCCCTACTTAATAGTGGGAGGTTCCAGTATTGAGAGGATTTTATTGAAAATTCCGAGCATTTATAGAGGGGAGACACCTTAGGAGAGAATCCTTATGGGTGCAATGGTGGAACAAAGATATAGATAAAGCAGGACAAAAGGACAAGAATGGGGGCACATAATATCTTTTCATTCAAAGAACTAAAAGCTTCCATTTTGAAATCCATACTAGGTGTTCGGTATCGTACATGAGTGGATGGAGTTGAAAATCCTTAATAAGGGCCATAACCTAGGTAAACATCCCAGCTTGGTCCAAGTTGTTGAGGTTGAAGTGACATGTCTCTTGGGCTTCATGAGCCTACATGATGATGTGGCCGACCTTGACAATTCACACATATGTGGGCATAAATTCAGAAATACATTTTTGCTTGTCCAAATTTGGTGATCTTTAGGTCGATTTTGGTCCTCTCGAAAAGAGGAATTCAATGCAATAATCATCTCCATGAAATGAGTTTTCCAATAGTGGAATTTGGCCCTAGTTGCCAATTTTAAGACTCCCTCTCAACTAGGGAGAATTACACCTGTCAATCTATCCATCATCATTGATCATCATGCCATCCTGTCATCGTGAACCATCTCTGTATCTCGTCTCAACTTTGTTGAACAATGATGTGATAATGAAGAAGAATTGGTCAAGAGTGAGTCACAAGACCTTGCCACTCTCCATTGACAAAAGTCAGTCCAGGGGTAGAACCCTAATCAACTTTGATCCTAAATGATCAAGTCGTTGAACACCATGCATCTTAGACATAGGATAGTACATGATATGTCCATCTATAGTGCTATGGTCCCTATCCATTTTTCCCAATTCATTGGCCAGATGAGAGGTACTTCCCATGAGCCCCAGAATACATGGGTAGGATGTATGCTGGGGCATCAACAGAAGAAGGTGAACCACTCATCCTATGCATATATCAATCGTAGGGGAAGGTGAACCACTCAGCCTACACACATGTCAACCATCATGGGGTGTCACATGGGAAGTGAACCACTCACTCTATACATAGCGCACCAATATGGGAAGGTGAACCACTCAACCCATGGTCGCTAATAGCTCCAAAAAGTACCCCAAGGAGCTCCTAGAGCTCAGTGTTCAACTCAAACGGGACCCTCATGGGAGGGTCTTTCCATGAATCCAAGTCTCTCCTAGAAGGCTAAGAATTTGACTTTCCCTAAGGGCTTCGTGAGAATGCTTGCGACTTGCTTATTAGTCCTAATATGTTGGGGCCTTATTGCTCTCTGTTGTATCATATTCGAGATAAAGTGGTACTTGATATCAATGTGCTTGGAGCAGTCGTGGAACATGAGATTCTCTGAAAGGCGAATCCCACTTTGATTGTCATAGAAGATTACGGTGGTATCCAGCACATGCTTAAATAACTGACTAAAGAGCTTCCTCAACCAAACAACCTTACAACAAGCCATACTAGCTGCAATGTATTCGACCTTGGCGATGCTTAGGGAAACCGATTTTTGCTACCTGCTCATCCAAGAAATCGAAGCAGACCCTAAAGAGAAGCAACATATTGACATGCTCTTTCGATCCACCACATTGCCGGCCCAGTTAGCGTCAATATATCCATGTAGTCTGAAATTCTCGATAGTCTATCTCATCCCATAGTTGATTGTGCCACAAATATATCTCAAAAGATTCTTAGCAACAATCCAATGTATGTGACGAGGCTCGACCATAAATTGACTCAACTTATTCACAACAAAGGATATGTCAAGACGAGAGTTTACCAAGAACATCGGGGCCCCCACGAGTTGTTTATATTCAGAAGGGTTTTCCAATTCGTGCCTAGCAACACTTCCACATAGCTTTTTGAAGTTGAGTTCCATCAGAGTAGACACAAACATGCAATCCACCATCTCACATCCCTTGAGCAATTTCACAATGTATTTTCCTTGAGAAAGGAAAATCTTGCCTGGCCTTTGTCAGACCTCCAGGCCTAAGAAGTAGTGCATCATACCTAGGTCCTTCATTTCGAACTCAGAAGCAAACTCCCTCTTGCAATGATAAATGAGAGGGTCTGCACTTGTCAGAAAGAGATCATCTACATGAAGGACCAAAATGAGAGGCATGTCCTTTTCAACTTTGAAGTATAGGTTTGGATCAACATCGTTCCTTGTAAATCCCAACTTCATAAGATAGCAATCAATCCTCTCATACCAAGCCCTAGGGGATTTCTTCAACCCGCATACATGTGTCCTTCAATCTCGTACTTCGAACCCCTGTGGTTGTTCCAAGTAGACTTCCTCCTTAAGCGAGCCATGTAAGAAATCAGTTTTAATGTCCATTTGTTGTAGACTCCATCCTTGAGTGGTGACGAGAGCAATGGTAGATCAGATAGTGGTATATTGGGCAACCGGTGCAAATATCTTATCATAGTCCACTCCTTCCTTTTGAGAGAAGCCTCAACCAACAAACATGGCCTTATACTTTTCAACACTCCCATCAACGCCATGTTTAATTATGTAAAGCCATTTAGAGGTGACCACAAACTTGTCCTTCGGTCTAGGCACCACATCCCAGAGATCATTCTTCCTGAAGATTCATATTCCTCATTCATCGCATCCTTCCAGACTTGGTGCTTTACAGATTCTTTGAACGTGCATGGTTCTGCTTGAACAATAGTACTCATGGCAGTCAAGTACCCTTGATACCTATTCGACTTCTTACTTTCACGAAATGTCCCTCTTGGAGCAAAATGTTTTTCAACATCTTCAAGAGTATCTTTGAACCACAAAGGTTATCAGGAGGTGGATCAATGGGATCCATCGGGCCTTCAACATCGAGCATAGGCTCATCCATTGGAGCATCATCATACTTTTCTGTAGCATCATCATCCTTCCTTGGGATAGGGAAATCTTAGGCTTTCCCAAGGGCAGTATCTTCATCGAAGGTGACGTCATGGCTTACTTCCACATCTCTTTGAGCAGACACATAGATTCTATATGCCTTTGAATTTTCACTGTAGCCAACAAATATACCATTCTTCGCAGATGCTTCCAACTTGTTTCTTTTCTCTTTAGGCACATGAAAATACACGGGACAACCAAATATTCTAAAATGAGAAACATCAGGTTTCTTACTAGTGAAGATTTCCTCAGGTGTCTTGAAGTCTAATGCTTGATGCGAGCTCTTATTTTGGACATACACGATAGTGTTGGCAGCTTCTGCCCATAAGAACTTCGGTAGACCTTGATCATGGAGCATGACACGAGTGGCTTCCATGATTTGTTCAAATTTCCTTTCATCAACTCCATTTTGCTCAAGAGTGTATGGAACAATTGTCTCCCTCTTAATGCAAGCATCTCTGCAAAAGTCATTGAATTCATTTGATTCATATTCGGTTCCATTGTCGGTCCTCAACATCTTGATTTTCTTCCCTGTTTTATTTTCCACCAATGCTTGGAAAGAACAGAACTGTTTGAACACATCATCCTTCTTCTTCAAGAAAGAAATCCATGTTTTGCATGAGAAATCATCCACAAGGATTCCATAGTATACGTATCCTCCCAATGATGTTACGGGCAACATACTAGATAGGTCAAAATGGACCAATTGAAGAATATCGGTAGTTTGGCTTTCACTAGAAGGGAATGGTCCCCTTGTAAGTTTCCCCTTCGTGATTTATGTTGAATTCGAGCATACCTGTGACCATTTTCCTTACCCCAGGTAGGGCTTTGTAATGAAGGTGGACAAATCTCTTGTGCCATAATGCAGATTGAATAGAAGTATCGCAAGTCATGCCTCCCAAAGGACTTCCTCCAACTTGATAGAGACCATCAACCCTAAATCCAAGGGTGGATGCATCTTTAGGGTTTCTTTGCTGAATACATACCTTTCCATTAATGAATGCTACCTTGAAGCCTTTATCTTCCATTTCAAAAATAGATACCGGGTTCTTCTTCAAATCAGGCACATACAACACTTCTTGTAGATGAATGGTTTGACCTTGATTCAAGTGAAGAGTGACAATACTATCCCTTTCACAGGGCAGGTGGCATTATCTCCAAGTATGATCTCCAAATTAGTTTTTTTTTCAATCAAATTTGAGAGGGCCTCCTTGTACCCAGTGAAGTGACTTGAGGCTTCATTATCAATCAACCAATGATCCAAAGTATCCAGAGGAGAGGCAGTAGATAGAGCGGAAATAAGATAAAACTCCTTTTGTTTTTCTACAACATTACTTTCCTCATACCTAGAATTTTTCATCCTTTTGGGAGGTCGATCATTTCCATATCGAGCAGCGAGAGCATTCCTCTTTCCTTTATTATTGAACCTGTTGTTTTTTTTATTGCCATTGCCTTTGTAATTGTTGTTGTTGTTGTCATCATCCCTTGGAGAATCCTTCTTGTGAGGACACTCTCTAGCATAGTGGCCGAACCTGTTATAATTGTAGCACCTTGCTTTTGTGATATTCCCACTTAGCAATATTGTTAAGGGGAAATATCAATTTTTTCATATTTTGCACTTTCACTTAGGAAGAGTGGGTTGCGGGACCCCACTTGAGTCTTGGAGGCCAAGTCTGTGTGTGTTGTTGAGCACGAAATTTTCAGACGAGAATCTCCCACTTGCTTTGGTGGACCTCGAGTTCCAGCCCTAGGAGGGAGTTTCCATCATTTTCAGGTTGATTCGGGAGCATTGCAGTGTGTTTGTGAAGTGAATGTAGTAGATACTACGTAGGGCTTGCGCAGTTCTATTTCATGCCACACGTGGACACAAGGAGGAAGAGGAATTTGGGGCTGAGCTTTGTGGAGGAGATCCAGGAGGAGAATTGTTGAATATCTCAACCATTTTGGGGGCATTTAGCATCATCATTTACAGGTGGGTCGAAATACCGAGCAACTTGAGGAGCTAGGGGAAATTGGGCCGAAATCTCGAGGTCAACATTTGGCGAATTCCTTCGTGGGTTATCGAAGGGGAGCCCGAGGTTAAGTTCCCAAAATTTTGTGAGCATCGGAGGAGGTCCTAGTAGCCATTGTTTACAGGCAACAATGCATATTTCAAAGGGGCAACACAAAGCTTCGTTGGGGACAAATACACTTGTATTCGAGTAGCTGATATCATCACCTGGGCATTGTTAGCTTGAATTGGGCAACCCCGGGTGCATGCATTCCAATCTTATCTTGTACCCAACATTTATATTAATAAAATGACTCAGCTTAGGGCAGTTTATGGCATTTCCTGGGTGTTTAATGTGTTGTGAATTTGTGTGTGTGTTTTTGCTATGTTTGTTCTGTTTATCATTGTAAATTTCCTTTAGGAATATTACACCTTTCCTTCCTTCTTTGAATCCAGCTTGAACCCTTGACCCTGTCTCCTTGGACCAACATTATTTTTCTTCTTTGCATGAGTGAAGAAAGTAGTAGGTTCATTTCCATTTGAGGGCTTGTCTCTCTCCATCATCCTCGTCTCCTCTTGAGTGCATCTAGCCAATAATTCATTGAAACTAGGTATCCTACATTGTTGAGAATGGTGGTGTTAAATAGATCCCATGATCTTGGATGACCTCCAAGTGCAATGAGAGTGAGCTCTCTGTCAGCAATAACTTCTCCAATAGATAGAAGGTCATTTTTAATTTGTGTGATCCTCATGAAGTAGGATTGGATAGACTCCCCTCTATCCATCTTGATGTCCTTCAACTTGTTCTTGAGAAAGAGAATTTGATTTGCATTGTTTACTTTGAACATCCCAACCAACTTATCATACATCTCCTTAAATGGTTCCCAAATCAGAAATATAGGCAACCAAATGATTTTGAATGGAGTCTATGATAATTCTCTTAACTTTGACCTCACCTTTCTTATACTTCGTCTTTGCAGTAGTGGGTGCATTTGAAGGAGGCTCTACCACTCTTCCCTGCACATAGTCCATGACATCATGCTCTTCCAAAGTCCAGTCCAAAGTCATCTTCCATGCATGATTGTCAGATTTGTCCTTGAGCTTATTCTCAAATTTGAAGTAAGATGTTGTAGCCATTGAGGCTAGTCCAATCTTGTTTAATAGATCCTCCCTTAGTGATTGTTTTTCTCTCTCTTGCCTGGGCTTTGTCTTCACCTGGGCTGTGAAACCATGTTAATTTTAGATAACAATGGTATGTTCTATGCTTAGCACAATTACTTCAATGTTCCTTTAGCAACACAATAACAATTTCCAATAGCAATCATTTTAACCATAAATCACATTGACAGTAACTATAGATAGAACATAAAATAAAATGCAGAAGAAGAACCAAGACAAGAGGACTTGGCAAATGCTAGGGAAAAACTCCCCTGTGGGGAAAACCCTTTGAGAAAATCTTCTTATTATTATATCAAATGTTAAGCAGAGAGAGAGAGTATAAAAGTCAAAGTCGACTTGCCAAATCAAAGTCAAAACAACTTGTCAAATATGCAATCAACTACAGTGAAATTCAACCCTAACTTGAAGCTCGATCAAAGGCAATCAAACTCGGCCTCTTTATCTAGTCAAATAGCAGTGAAAACAATCCACAAAACAATAGTCAACCTTGGTCGACTGAAGTCAACTCTTGTGGTCAAATAGGCATGTGGTCAACACAAATCAAAGTGCTCAAAATTTCTCGATTTTTGTGCCAATCTTTACGGCATGCCAAAAACGATTTTTTCCCACAAAAATCGCAATCAAAGGATGCGTCAAAGTGTTTGGTCAAACCCTACAACAACACTGAAATTTCGGCCCTGCAATCTGCGTAGAAAATTCGTCCTCTTTGCCACACATGTGAGAGAAAAGATTTGTCCAATAGTTGTACGAAACAATGAGAGAAGGAGAGAGAAGAAATGTGTGAGTGATGATGATGCCAAATGAGGTGAGAGGTCACTTATATTTATACAATTCGTTGAGGGTGAAGTGACATGTCTCTTGGGCTTCATGAGCTTACATGATGATGTGGCTGATCTTGGCAATTCACACGTGTGGGCATAAATTCAAAAACACATTTATGCTTGTCCAAATTTGATGATCTTTAGGTCGATTTTGGGTCGATTTTGGTCCTCTTGAAAAGAGGAATGCAATGCAATAATCATCTCCAT
>APFE030760198.1:0-16070 GCA_000404065.3 Pinus taeda | reverse complement strand
AAAATCCCTTTCTAATAACTTAACACGTAAATACAACCTTAAAATACGATGATCTCTGACGGAATAACGTCCGTTGAGCTGGTGGACTACAAGTTGAGAATCCAAGTTTACAACCAATGTGCGAATGCCGAGGTTAATTGCCTCAGCTAATAATTCAATCACATCACTATATTCAGCCACATTGTTCGTCGTACAACCCAGACACACCCCTTGAATATCTACTAACTCACCATGAGGATCGTAGATCACCCATGCCGCAGATGACAAGTTGCGAGTAGTGCGGGAGGCACCATCAGCGAAACCAACGTAAGGTGATCCAGACATCTGTTCAAGAAGCAAAAGACCCAATAAGCGGTAATCATGCCGATATACCTACAAAAACTAAACAAACACACACACACAACACACTGCTGAAAGCATACGTATGTACAAAAAGAGAGTGCCTGGACTCATGTGTAATATTTCTTGAGATAAAGCCCATTTCGGGGCCTGTCCAGGGGATTACCTTCATAATCTATCAGCTCATAGGCACCTTTTTGTAAAACTCTTTTCACAATATAGGGCCCATGCCACATAGGCTCGAGTTTTCCTGCTCCCAACTTATCGTTAGTTTGATCATAGAGTAGTACTAGATCTCCCTCGATGAAAGAGCGGGGGTTAACAGTGTTATCGAAGTGAGTTTTCACTCGCTACTTCTGAGCTTCAATAGCTAGGGAGGCTAGAAGACGAGTCTCATCCAGCCGTTCTAAGTAAAGAAGTCGCTCTTCTACATGGGTAGTATCAGGGAGTAACTCAACGGCTAACTTCAGTGAAGGAATCTCACACTCAATAGGAAGGGTCGCCTCCAGTCCGTAAACTAACTGAAAAGGAGTGAAACCGGTGGCGTCCTTCACGGAGGTATGGTAGGCCCACAAAGCGGAGAACAACATCATATGCCAACTAGACTTATGCATGTCAACAGTTCTTTGAAGCATCGTGACCAAAACCTTGTTCACGGCTTCCACTTGACCGTTTGCCTGAGGATAGTACGGGCTCGAGCTATCATGCCTAAGGCCTAGTTGGGTTGTTAACTCGGTCATCATGTGATTACGAAAATGTTTTCCATGATCAGTGACGATGGCTTGTGGAACTCCGAACCACGAAATAACATGATTAAACAAGAACTGCGTTGCAGTGTGACCGTCTTCTGACAATGTAGGCATCGCCTTGGCCCATTTCGTAAAATAATCTACAACAACGATGATGTATCCATGCCCCCCGGCCGAGCGAGGGTTATAGGTCACATAATCGATGCCCCATTTGGCAAAGGGGCCAACGGTTACAACGGGGTGCAGCAGAGCAGGGGTTGCACGCATCTTCTGTTGGTAAATCTAGCATTCATGATAGGAACGGACAACAAGAATGAAATCCTTAAAAATGGAGGGCCAGAAATAGCCAGCACGGAGGATTTTTTGTGCAGTGGCATATCCAGACATGTGACCACCACAAGGCCCAGAGTGGCAGTCGTTCAAAACTCTCTCTACTTCTTCGAAGGTCAAGCATCGGCGAAGAACAGAATCAACACCAAGACGGTACAGGGTGTCCCCAACGATGCGATATGGTTGGGCTTGATGTCGAATCCGTCGACGAGAGTCCTTAGAGGTCTCGGGATGGAAAGAGGACATCTGCAAGTAGACAATAATGTCCCCGTAACAAGGATCGAGGGTGCTGATAAGGAAGAGAGTTTCGTCTGGAATAGAATCCTCTATCTGAGAGGAGGCAGTAGCGGATGGGAAAGAACACAATAGCTCGGCGAAGACAAGTGATTTCTTAGACTTGGCAGCAGTAAATTCCAAGTCAAACTCTTGGAGGATGACTATCCACTTCGAGTATTTGCCCCCGAGAATTGACGTGACAGAATATAAGTCATGGGGTTGCAATCAGAGATCACCGTCATAGTACGCAACAAGATATAGTGACGAAATCGTTGAACAATGCAAACAACAGTGAGGGCCAACTTCTCGACATAAGCATATCGAGTTTCCGTATCTAACAAGTTGCGACTAAGGTAGTAAATAACATGTTCGATGCCATCGTCGTCATCTTGTACCAGAACCATACCGATGGTGGTGTCAGCAGTGGCCAGGTATAACGTATAATCACGATGATAATTTGGAGGCCGCAACAAAGGGGCGGAAACTAGAAGAGTTTTTAGACGTGCAAAAGACTCCTCAGCTATGGCATCCCATCGAAATGGGGTGTCACGCTTAAGTAACCATGTGAAACCCTTTGCCACTTTGGCATAGTTCAGGATAAATCGTTGTAAGAAATTAGCTTTACCCTGTAGACTCTGTAGTTGCCGCAAAGAAGCAGGGGGAGGAAGATTCAAAATGGCCTCGACTTTGAGGGGATCCAAGCGGATGCCCTCTCGGGAGATGATAAACCCGAGAAGTCGGCCAGATTCGACGCAGAAGACACATTTATGCGGGTTTAATTGGATATTGTAGTGTCGACAACGAAGAAAAATCTCGCGAAGATGTGACGGGTGGTCTGAGCACTTAGCTGAATCAGCAGGAAGGTCATCCAAATAAGGCTATATGATGTTCTAGATATCGTGAAAGGCATAAGACATCGCACGTTGGAAGGTGGCGCCAGCATTCTTAAGACCGAAGGGGAGCTTTTTGTAAGCGAAAGTACCCCACAGACAGATAAAGGCCGTCTTGTGTTGATCAGCGAGCGCGATATTAATTTGATTGTAACCAGAAAAGCCGTCCATAAACGAATATATTTCACTGCCCGCACACTCATCAATGAGTTGGTCAATGAAATGTGTGGGGTAGTTATCTTTTGGGCAGGCTCGATTAATGTCGTGATAGTCGACACAGACGCGAATAGTACCCTACCTTTTATCCACAGGGACAATGTTCGAGACCCAATCTGTGAGTGGGATAGGATAAATAAAACCAGCTTTAAGAAGTTTTCCAACTTCCGCTTTCATAGTTGCAGCCTTACGGGGGTGCACAGGACGCAAACGATGACGAACAGGTTTGGCACCTGGATATGTAGGTATTGCGTGCACTACAATGGACGGATCGATGCTGGGCATCTCTTCGTAGGACCACGCAAAAACGTCATGAAATTCGCGAAAAAGTGCTATATATATTTGAATCTCCTCAGGAGTGCAAGTGACTCCTATATAGATGTTCTCGACAATCCCTTGTTTGACAGAGATGTCGATGGGTTGGGTCTGTGTAATGTTCCCCAAATTCCCTTCAGACGATGTTTGATAGATCTGGATGGGCGTCTGATGAGGCTGTGAAGGGAGACATGGAGAAAACCATTCGAGACAAGCCAACGTTTCTCGGAGGGTAGGGAGAAACGAGGAACGGTGGTGAAGGTGGGACCATGGAGGTTCCTCAAGAGACATGGTCTCTATAATGGCTTCGTCGGAAGGAAATACTTCCTTTAACGGATCCGAGGAGGCACATTCTCCAAACCAGGGGGGAAAGTCGTATGAGTCAAGAGCCCCACTTGAAGCAGCGGGTTCAGCAGGAGGGGCTGATGCATCAACGATTTCGATGTAGTTGAGCTCGGCGGGACTCAACGGCATCTCCTCGCCCCACGATTCTATCTGGTCGATGGGGGGAAGGGCCCAGGGATCAGAATGAACTGAAATCATAGAGATAGAGGCAAGGTTGGGAGGTGGGAGGGAGAAAACACCCATGAGGGTGAGATCTTTGAAGAGCCCGGCTCCCACGCTCTCAAAAGGAATAGAGGTATGTTCAACGAAAGGTACATTTCCTTCAGAAGAAGAAGCGAAGAAGGAGAGCTGGTCTACCATGACAATTCTCCCTTGGTGAGGGAAATGGATGACATGGAAGAGGGATGAAGCCACAGCATGCATGGCATACGTCCAACTCCAGCCCAGAAGGAGGTTGTATGTGAGATTCGCGTCAACGACCTCAACTTCTACTTCAACGGTTTTCCCTTCTAAAGTGATTGGCAATCATTGAAGAATACCATAGGGACGAGATTCTCTCCCATCGAAAGCTTCCAAAGTCGTAGGAGACTGGCTCAGAGTCGGAGACTCGATCAATTTCCAACAAGAAATAGACATAATGCAAGTCGATGTGCCCTCATCAATAACTGTATGATGAATCGTTTTTGAATTGATGATGACTTGGATGAGAAAAGAGATCTGATGAGGCAGCCTTGGGACATGGCTCTCGAGATCAAAGGTAATCAGATCCGAATCTGCCGGGTCGATGCCACTGATGGCCGATAGCAGGGACTTCCTCTGAGGGGGCCAGCTCTGGAGAACTTCTAAGGCGGACATAGCCGACGGAGCCTGTGCTAAGTCCTCAACTATGCTATAGTGCTGGGCAGCACGAGCATTCGGGTTGTAAGATGATCTCCTGAGTACTCCTTTAGGAGGGGGTCGGATGGTCGTCTCAGTACTTGGTCTCTCAATATGGAGCGGATCAAAGCTGGACGAAGGAGCACTTGAGGGAACCTCGGGCTCCTTCCTGGCAAACGAAGGATACTCTTTTGCTCGAGTCGTTACATGAACGGGAATAGATCTAGCCATGAAGACTTGGGAACCAAAGGGAGAAGAAGACAGATCAACCACCATTTGAGTTTGTTGAGAGGGAAAAGGTTCTTTAAGAACCGCAGGAACCCCAGGAGCGCCTTTCAACAAACGACTAACTTCGGATCGCCTTGGGCAGTCCTTAGTGTAGTGATCCTCCTCACAAATGAGACAAGGATATTTGGGTTTGCTCTTAGCTCCTTCCTCAGCTGGAGGTTTGGAGGATTCCTGTTTAGGTTGTTCAGATTTATTTTTTCCTTTCCCATTTTTCTTTCCTTTCGAGGCCTTACCCGCCGTGGTGGACTGGACGGCGTTGACCTTGGAAGTACTACTAGAATTTGAACCACCTTGAGAAGTGTTTTCGTTAGAAGCACCTGACTTTTGCTTCCCAGGGTTTGAAGATGATTTTTTGGAGGCTGGGTTGACAGAGCCAATAACTCCATCGACAGATGGCTTCGGCAAAGCCTTGGATGTATCGGGTCTCAGGGAATCAGGTAAATACTCATACAAGGTACCTGACTGAGAGTAAACTAAGTCAAGGTACTGAGCACGCACGATTGCTTTCTCTTCAGTCATGCAGGCTCCCATAGCAATGTCCCGTGCAATATTAGGGACAAAGGAGAGGTAAATTGTTGGAGAGGTAAATCCCCTCTACGGATAGAGGCGATCCCTACTAGCCCAGAACAGGTCTAGCAACAATCAAACAATGCTATCACGCAAGTCCCTAATTGCAAATAAAAGGTAGGTGATGAAGACCTACTTGGATTCCAACGCTTTTGTTCGTAGAAGAGACATCGCCCACGCTCCTTTGCTTTGGCCGGTCACAATCCTCCACTATCTCCATGAATGGACACCTGCACACAAAGAGAACAACACAAACACAAGCGTGAAATCTAATAAATGTAATTATACATCAGTCAGGAAGGATATAACTCAACATCAATCATTACAAAAAAGAGAGTGGAACCATAATGATAGTCATCTATTATTAATAATCAACAAAGGAGAATACAACCAGCGTCCTGACGTCAAGTCCTCCTTTGGCTGGGTGCTCAGCTACACAATTCTTGCAAATCTTGAAGGGATGAGGGACAAGCCTCTCTCTCTTTGGTGACAAGATCTCCTTACTTAGGTTAGGCCTTATGGACACAAAGAAGGCTCTTGCAAGTCTAATCTCTTGATATCTTCCTTTCAGCACTAGTATTATTATCACTACCACTAGATTTCTCAAAGCATGGAGACAAGCTTTTATAGATGAAAGAGGAAGGGATAAGATCAATCACAACAATAATGGATTTGGCTTCATCACTTGGAAACTTCCAAGGAAGGGTGGCAAACTACTTCCCATTCAAGGAGATTCGAAGCCAAACCATCCTCACTTAACATAGATTCAGTTGGTGAATGAGTTGGAGAGAACTTTCGGAGGTTGATTGGTTAAAGACTTTGCCCAAATAGGTTGGCGCGATTGTGACTCTGGGACAGAGTGCTAATAGCGCGCTCCTTTTATAGGATTTTCCCCATTGGCGTGGGAAGAACACAGTGGCCCAGCGCTAATGTAAAAAGGGCTATTTTTAAGGGCAAGCTGCAGGAGATGTCTTTAGGGCATATGAAGCTCATGTTCAAAGGGGAATGATGCAAGTGGTTTCAAGTCTTGTCACTTCTCACAAGTGCCGGAATGCGTCCTCCAAGGTTCAGGAGAGGGGTAACAGGGACGGTGACAAACGGTGAAAAATTACTGTGTAACAAGGGGTAACAGGGACGATGAAAAATTACTCTGTAACAAGGGCCTCCAAGGGGCTAAATTCACCTCTCACATAGTCTCCATGGGCCTCAATCAATGCGCTTTGACCGAGGTCCTTGTCATTCCATGCTGGCTACCATTGCCACTAGTTTAGAGGTGTTTTTGATTGTTGTTGTAATTTCTTTGAAGTCTGTCCTGACCTGGTTCAGCCATGGCTCTGTTTAATCATTCTTTATGGATCCAATTTGGATCAGCAGAAGGGAGCCACTGCTACGCATGAGGTTACAGGTTTGTCAGCCACCGAGTAGTTACTGAAGGCCCAACTGGCTCATACTATCATGATTCCAGTAGGAGCATTAGTAACAGAAAATGAGGAGGATAGAGCTATCGTAGGATGGCTTACAATTCTAGGACTCAATTTGGCTACCCTCCCACATGAAAATTTGTACCAGCTGAAGGACAACACCATGATGGAGCTCTACGCTAGGGAGAGGCATGCAGAATAGGTGCTCAGTGAAAAGAGAATTAATATAGAATAGTTGAGCCTGCAACAGGATGAAGCTGTCACACAGAGTCAACAAGTGGAGAAACTGGTAGGGGAAGCATGTTCGTGGGCCCCTGAGCTGGAGATTGCACCTGATTTTCCTCTTAGCATACAAATCGACAAGATGGCTAGTGGGTTCCGTGTCACAAAGGAGGAGGCTGCAAAGATTAAAGTGGAGCTCAGTTTCCAGATTGCCGAGTTGAAGCTACAGGCACAAACTTTGATGCCCCCAGAGGTCACTGAGTAGCGCAAAAGCATCATTAGCTCTGGTTGTGAAACTATCACACAGGCGATAAAGGAATGCACTGACTTGTTGACTCAGTTGCTTAGTATGCTCACTTCACTCCAGGAGGATCCTACCCTATAGTGACTGGAAACTGAGGCAAGAGAGCTCCAACAAGCCTATGATAATATTAGAGGGACTGCATAGACGGTTCTGGTTACGCAACGATTGGCCAAGATGAAGTAGGCCTAGGCTCTGAAAATCCAAGCTGATGCTTCCTGCCAAAAAGAAGCTATGATTAAAGAATGTCTCTAGCCATGGATTGATGAGTAATTCAATATTTCCACTACCATTGAGCGTAAGGTGGCACACATGTAGACAAAATATGCACCTAAAGCTATGACAGAGACTGAGGTGTCGGCGGTCCGCATTGCACGAGTACATTAGATTGCGGATGAGTTTGCTACAAGTACTAGTGAAGTACAAAAATTGTTATCTGACCTCCATGTGAAGATTTTCACACCAGCGGAGTGACTCAAGACGATTCACAATGATTGTGTTGGCTGACTGTTCGGTAGTAGAGGGCCCGCATAATAGTTTTGGGGCTCAAGAGTCCATAAGCTTCAGGAAAGTTATGATAAAGACTCTGCAAAGTTCACAGAGCACGAATTGTAAACAAGTTGAGTCAAAGGGTTGTCTACCCAAGAAATAATATAGAATAGTAGGAAGTAAGTCAGCTGGTAAATGGTCCGCAAACAATAGGAAGGTATAAATAGAGCGAGGCTCTATGGGTAGAAGGTAGCTTTTTGGTATGTACTTTTGGATCTGAATTGTAATGGGTTTTTGAGAAGAAAAGTTTGAAGCATCTATGAGTCCGAGTCAAGGAGGTTGGTAGAAAGATAGAGGCTCTACAGTTGTGTGCCCAGAGGCCTAAAAGAGTCTACAGCTGTGTGTGCGTACCCCTGTAGCTGAGTGCACAAGGCGGATCTGGATGTATTGTTGAACTAATTGAATAAAAATAATTTGATTATGAAATTCTATGTCAAATCTGAATTGTTGTGGATCTGGCTACTTTATGGTTAATACAACTTTTTGATCTATGTGCATATGCTTATGGTATAAATTTATGCAAATCTGTATCTTTTCTAAGTGTGCGAACTGGTTAATTTTGTTAAATGTTTACTTAAAGACCATAGAAAGTAGATTTAATCTATAGTAGTGCATTAATAATTATTAAGGAGTGTTCTGGGTCTAGACCTACATGGTGCAGAGTGGTGCAAAGCCACGGAACGGTTCACAAAACTGGTAGACCACATCAAGACATACCAAGGGTGCGGAAACCTGGTTCCAACGCCCTCCCCTGCTACCTTGGGTGAGACCTCAGTCCACACTCCACGGGCTATTACTGAAAGGGTCGGTAGCTGCGGGATTTGTTTGGCTAAATAACTCTTCTGAACCTAGGTTAGGCCCATTGAAGCCAACAGAGAAGATCAAAGGCATATCTGTAGTTCCACTTTCCTCTTGTCTCCCTTGTATCAATTCTGTCGCTCCTTCTCATACTTAACCCACTTGAAAAGCACCCTGTCAACACAACAGAAGATGAAAACTGATCAAAGCGTATGTCCATTGAATATAAATGAAAGGAATCATAAGCAATTCATACATATAAGCCTTAGGAAAGAACACATCATATGGAAAAAGTTTCAAACACTTTATTAGATAGAAGAAGGAAGTACAACCATCAGTGTTTGATTCAAAGTCATTCCTCTAGCTTGGATCCCATCCACGTCACATAAAAAGTAAGACAAGCTTGTGGCATCACATCATTTGCTCCAAAGTCAAGTCTCATAGCAACATTATCTCCTTACAATTCAACATAATCCAGCCAGCCTTTGATCACTTAGATGAGTGGTCAATTTATAGGAGGATGAAGGAGGTTTTGTCAGAAATGGTGGCATTGAATGGCTTTCCATACTTAGAATTATTTCCATGGAGGAAGGGATGAGAAGATAGGATGCTTCTTAACTCATTCCTCATCCATTTTCAAGCTCATAGGAGTTGATAAGACAGGGAAACTTCTAGATGACTCCAAAAGATAAGAATATTCCCCAAACCTTATGTGAATTTCATTGATTCTCACCCAATGCAGGTGAAAGGAAGCTTAAGTGCTTTGCAGAGCACCTTGGTAGTGGACTTAACTACTATGCAATGTACCTTCATAAGGGCTTACCTGATCTGGTCCCTCTAGAGGCAATTTATGGATGTCTTCAAGTCATGAAACTATCTGGGAAGGAGGATTTCAAAGGGCTGAATTTTTTAGGGCATGAAACAACTAAAATTAAGGTTTGATGAGCCCTACAACACTGATCTAAATATTGGGATTTGATGTGCCCAAATGGATCTGCAACACTGAGGAGACCCTAGTGCTCACAATGTAGAATTAATACCCACACAACAAAGGATTTCTTATAACTCATTGAAAAGTGGGAAGAAAGGACCAGACAGAGAGGGGCCAACTTGGTGAATGTTGAACGACAAACTGATGATGGCCTCCCTGTTACCAATATTAATATAGTCACTAGAGGAGGGAAGAAGATAGGGGAGGACCGCTACAAAGAGGACTCCCCCTTATTCCTTAAAGAAGCTTCTCCACAGAAGGGGTATCAGCCTAAATGCCAAAAGAAGTAATATTAGGAAGCACCTAAGTTGTTCGAAGGGATGACCATGGATAAAGATAATAAAAGACTATGATGTGACATGCCTAATCACACCCAACCGATTGGGGAGTAGTTTGAATTGTTCTTGAAATTTTTTTAGGATGAAGGCATGCTAAAGGAGTTGAGAAAAGGTCTAAAGGCTGCGGTATCCATGGAAGAAGAGGAAGTGGAATGACCATGTGTAGGGTTGCTAGAGAAGTTTTCCATAAGAGTGAAACAGAACAAGAGAAGAAGTGGTAAGGAGTTCTAAATCAATGTGAAAGTGGTAGAATCCAGATAAGGGACACCATGTTAGACTTAGGATCGGATGTAAACATCCTACCTAGGAAAACTTGGGAGGCAATGGGGAAGCCTCAACTAAAATACTCACAAATTTAACTAAGAATGGAAAATTAGTACTGCATACTACCAATTGGGAGATTGGAGATTCTAGAGGTTGATGTGGCAAGGGTGAAGACACACACTAAATTCGAGGTGATTGACATCATGGGGGATAAGGACCCATACCTAGCACTCCTGGGGATTGATTGGGAATATGAGAAACATGCAGCCATAAACCTAAAGAAGGAACTGATGATTTTTGAAGCAAACGGGCTAAGGGTGGTCCAACCATTATACCCCTACCAAGGACCTAGGTTCACAGAACCAATAGATGATAGGGAGGAGCCAGGAGGGTTAGACCAACTATACATTCACATAGTAGAGAAGAGGGAGGACTACATCAATCCCATTGTTGGAGGATCAGTAAGCTGGAAAAGTATCCAAATCTCGAAAACCAGTTCAGAAGCTGCATGGGATCCATGGTAGGAGGGGGGATACAAACTAACCACTAGACGGTGTGCAATGATAAGTCGAGTATACCGGGGAGAAATGGATATAGCTGACTACTTGAGGTATCATGGCCTTGAACCAGTGGACAAGTTCTTAGACAGAATAGACTGGGGAATGATAGAGGATCAAAGGATCTCCTTTCTAAGTATTAGACTCATGATAACTTTGACAAGATGGTGGAGAACGGATTGCAATACACTGAGAGACTATGCAAGCATCAAACAAGCCATGAAGGAAATATTTTCTCGGGATGAAGATTGGCCATAGGATAAGGAAAGATACAAGAGGGATTCAAGTCCTGAGAAGAACAAAAAGGATTGAATAATCAATTGGAAAAGAAAAGGAATGCTAAAGGATCGATGGGTACATGAATTCATACATGTGCTCGGAACTATCCCCCGAGCTTGGTATGTCTAAGAGGAGCTCTGATCTGAATCAGATCCATCGAAGATTGGAAAAGAACCATGACTATATCAGGTTGGGATGAATCTCTAAAAATTCCAAAAACAATGATCAAAAGCACCCTGAACCAGTGGTAATGGTAGCCAACATGGAACAACGAGGACCTCGGTCAAAGCGCACTGACCGAGGCCCATGGAGACCGCGCAGGAGGTCAAAGTAGCCCCTGGGAGCCCTGGATTGGGAAATGGAGGTTATTTTTGACAATCGCACATCGCTGGGTGAAAGGGCCGAAATGGGGGAAGTTCGAGCACTTGGACACATGGCGAACTGGAGAACCGCAGGTGGGAGAGGCCAAAGTGCTAATTGTACAAGGCAGGACCCGCGCTCTGGAAACTAGTGGTATTGATTGGGGTGCCATCAAATGGTAAACGGTTTTGGAGAAAGCAGAGCGATCCCACTTAGCGATCGATGCATGGCAGCAGAAGTGAGAGAAAACCGTCGTTGATCGCGCATTATCGATCGAGCAGGTCAACCGCATGAGACATGTGTACGACGTTGGATCTGGGGGACCCGCCCGATGGAGGAAGTAGAATTGATGAAGGATTAAGCCGCATTTGTGAAGATTTGAGGTCTGTTTGACCACCACAGTGGAGGAAGAATGCATCCACGACGTAACTGAAGAAATGAACCAATGAGCAGGCTAGTGCTATTTAGATGGGGACATGTGGCCACACCCTGAGCGTTCATGCTAATGCCGAACGGGGAACTCCAAGCGCAACTGTAGAAGGTGAATCGACAGAGGTGAAAGAGGAACCGAACAAGCATGGGTTCTAATGATTAAAAGCCATGAATAGAGACAGCCGAATAAGGTGGAAGTAGACATAGTTGAACACTGAGAGACGGAAAATAGAGAAGAAGGCAGTAAGGTAACAGCAAGAAGAGGCAGAGGGTCGAGTTGACCAATGGTAGCATAAAGCACCAGAGCTTGAGAGATTCAAGCCATCACATAGAGGAATCTGTCCAGATCGAGCATCCCATTTGGCTCCTTCCACTGTAGACTAGAAGGTCACAGAGCTAGTAGGAAGAAGAAGAGTCTGTGTACTCTAGTGGCTTGGGGAATCCAAGTACCACCCTACCAAGCAAACATGCTTCAGGAGAACCCACATTGAGTCCCTGCATTGTAATTCTCTGCTCAAAGACCCAATAAAACAAGGCCACCACTGAAAGCTGGACCGGAGACGTATCCCTGGAGAATCAGGTGAACTCCTTATCAAAAATTGCTTGTGTCTTTGTGATTTCTTACTGTATTTCTCTGTTGTCTTTCCATTTAAATATCCATGTATTGGCAATCTGATCGATCCGTTGCTTAAATAAAATAGAACACACACTGGCACATGAGTTTGTAATACCTTTTGTTTAATAAATCTTTAACTGATGTCACTCATAGGGTGAGTATCAGATCAAGTGGTATTAGAGTAGTAGGCTGTAAGGTTAGACAAGCTTGTGTTGGTTTAGTTGTGAATGCTCACTAGATCAAAGCTCAAATTAGGAGAAGGAGAGTTGGTGGAAACAAACCCTGAAATTGGGACAGTCTATTCTCGAAATACAATGTCAGAGGAAGGTTCTATGGGGCCAGACCCTCAATTCATAGAAAGTTTCCTAGCTATAAAGTTTATGATAGAAGAAATGTATAGGGACTTTAGAAAGCATAAGGATGAAGGTTCATCAAGCTCGAAGCAAGATAAAGAAGAGGATGATTCTCATTCCCATAACCACTTAGAAGGGAAAAGGAAAGAAGAAAGCTTTCCCACACCTCCTAATAGCCATGTGCATAATAAGAAAGCATCTTTGATCAAGCTAGATGTTAAATTTGACTTGCCTATGGAGAGCTAAATGCTAAAAAGTTGGAAAATTGGATTAGACAAATTGATGTATATTGCAGGGTACAAAACATAGACTCGGACAAGAGTAAGATTCAGCTGGCAAGCCTACGCCTAGGAGGCACTGCCTTGGTTTGGTGGGAAGGCAGAACCCAAGATGATATGAAGAAGCATGGTAAGACCATCTCTGTTTGGAGTGAATTTGTTGCTGCAATCAAAAAGTATTTCTTTCCATTGGCCTACATGCAATAAGCCATGATGAGTTGGAAAAATCTTCAGTAGTTGAAAGGGAAAAGTGTGCAAGGGTATACTCAAGAGTTCAAAAAGAGAGCATTGATTTTGGGTATCTCATTAGACTCACCAGAAACTCTTTTGAAGTACATTGGTGGTCTACAGAGCTACATGAGGCATAACATCCTCATGTTTAATCCCACTAGTATAGATGAGGTATTTGTACAAGCTACTCATCTAGAATCTAGAGGAAAGAATGGAAATCTAAAAGTTGGGGGAACCATCCCAACCCACTGTAAGCAAGAGAAAGGAGAAAAGAAAGTAGAAGTGGAAAGCAAGGAAGGTTAAAACGCATAGAAAAGTAAAGCTTCATGAACTCACTGTAAAAAGGATGGGCATGATGATGAGCACTATTGGATTCTACATCCAGAGCTAAGACCTAAGAAGTCCGAGGGCAAGAATAAGAAGACTGCTGCAGCTATTCAGAAAGATTTGGGGTCAGACTCGGGAGATGAAACAATCATTGCAGCCACAGATATAAAAGGTAAGAATTCTGAAGCATCTACTAGTAATTCTGCTCAACCTGTTATTGATGAAGAACATGAGAAAGAAAGTCATGAGCTTTTCCATATTCGAGTTGTTTCCAAAAATCAAAAGATTGATACTTTGTTTGATAGTGGCTCACAAGTAAATCTAATTTCTAAAGCAATTGTAAATAAATTGGGATTAGAAACTACACCTCATAAGAAACCATACCCATTAGTATGGTTGAATGATAAAGCACAACTACAAGTGACTAGATAGTGCAAACTCAAGTTTTCCTTTGGGTCAGCATTTGTAGATGAGGTTGAGTTAGATGTAATTCCTTTGGATATATGTGGAATTGTTTTAGGAAGTCCTTACTTGTATGATAGAAAGGATATTTTCTATAGAGCTAAGAACAAGTATCTACTTGTTAAATATGGAATCGAATACTTTGTAAGATCTCACAAGCCCAAGAATAATTATACTCTCATAAACTCAGGATAGATGAAAAGAATGATAAATTCATGCAAACAGTTTCTACTGATGGTTGTAAAGGAAAAGAAACCTTGTAAAACCAATATATTTGAGGGCTGTAATGTTGATCAGCAAGATGATATAGAAAAGATTGTTTCAGAATATGATATCCGCTTCCAAGAACCTAAGGGTCTTCCACCCAAAAAGGGAATAGTACATGATATTATTTTGCGGCAAGATGTTCCATTCCCTAGCAATTGGATGTACAGGTTGTCTGCTTTAGAGAATGCTGAAATCAAGAAGCAGGTGCAGGAGTTGCTCGAGAAAGGGTTCATCCAACCTAGCACATCACCATGTGTGTCACCAATTGTTTTGGTGAGAAAGAAAGATGGCTCGTGGAGAATGTGCATTGACTACCGAGCACTGAACAAGATAACAATAAAAAATCATTATCCCCTTCCTCGCATAGATGATCTTTTAGACCAATTAAAGGAAGTTGTTTATTTTACCAAGCTAGACTTGCACAGTGGATACCATCAGGTCAGAGTTGCAGAACAAGATGCATGGAATATTTCTTTCAAAACAAAGCAGGGATTGTATGAGTGGCTAGTTATGCCTTTTGGCATGACCAATTCTCCTACTACTTTCATGAGATTAATGAATGATGTACTCAAACCTTTTCTTGATGATTTTGTTATTGTGTATCTGGATGACATTCTGATTTTTAGAAAAACGTGGGAAGAACACTTAAAGCATGTTAAGCAGACATTAGATGTTTTGAAAAGAGAATTTTTTTATGTTAAACTCTCTAAATGTGAATTTGGAAAAACCTTGTTATAGACATATTTGGGAACTGCAAACCCAATCACATATGCCCATAAACCAAGGGCTTATGAGTCCCTAAAAGTGTTGTTTCATACCCTAAAGGAAAAAGGTCAGCCGATCACATCATCTCCCAAAATTTCTCCACAGAAAACTACTCCGAACTGGTAAAAACTGGACCATACAGACTGCTCAGTGCAGAGGATGCGATGCATCTCACCTGCTCAGTGCAAAAAGTGCGATGCATACTGAAAATCCCTTCTGTAGGGTGCGATGGGTGAGAGAAGATAAATGGCAGAGACAGTTTGCACAGTGGATGATCATGGAATCTTCCAGAAACTTCTCCTGTGACACTTGCCTCTCTGAATTCGCCCAAGGATGAGTAAGAGATCATCAATCTCCAGGTGGAATCAAGGACTATCAAAGAGAGGACATTAATCAAAATCCCAGAGATAAATTACCCCCCTGTAATCATCTATATATGGATCCCTCATCCCAGATATCCAGAGGTTCGAATCTTGTATCTTGTAAGGAAGTGCTGTTGATTTCATGGTGGAATATAATAGTGTTGGGTGATCTAAGCTTTTCATGAGGTGAAGAAGGGATTTCATGCTGGGAGGATGACGGTGGGTTAGATCAATGGGTTGTAATCCTCTCTTCTAATCTCTATATAAATAAAGCTATTCAAGTTTTCCTCCACATTCTTGTGTGTTCGCTAATATATGCATATGTGTGGTCAATATATATCTGGTCCTATATTGTTTATGATTGTAGATCTCTACACTTTGAAGGTATTATGCTGCTTTGACTTTACAGGTACTCTTTGAAGTAGAGTGGTCAAGGGCAGAGCAGCAAAGATCTGTCAAAGGGGAGAAGGAACAAGCAAAGGACCAAGAAAAATATTGAGGTTAGTATTCTTTGCTCCTCTCCTATCTACTTCTCATAAAGGAAAACGAAAGTAACTTTAATTTGTTTGTTTCTAAGATAGCTACCCGTCTTAGTGGGACTAGTAGCTTTGCGTAGACACTAGATTTCCCGATAAGGTATTATGCTACTTTGTTTCTGATATCTTCAAGTGATCCATGGTATGGAGATATAATCATCTATCTCTAG
>APFE030760194.1:0-10777 GCA_000404065.3 Pinus taeda | reverse complement strand
TTGAGCAACCCTCAATTTTGGACAAAAGATCTTCATCGGTATGGCTAGATAGATTGAGGTGTAGTCTGAAAGCTTGCTTATTTAATGTGTGAAGACAAGTGTGGATTTTGTTGATTTCTAAGCACAGAAGGGATTGGCTTGCTCTAATGAAAATGTGGTCATTCTTGGGGGTTCTAAGGATATGCTTGACCCTGGTGAATGTGGGGATGACTGAGGTATCCCTACCACGTTTAATAAAGGTGAGATCTACTTTGTTCTTGGCAATCCAAGATGTTAGTTGTTCGAATATTCAAACTTCTTGTAATTTGTCCCTTTCGTACAAGGTTAAAATTATTGTTCTAAGGCTTCTGTGATTAGTCTCCTATGTAGTGTTTTCTTCGAGGATTATTGCATCCATGATTATTAAGATCGACATTTCAAGCCATCCACTATGGATCATCATCGGGATAGATTAAAAATACATAAGCTAGCAAAGGGATGAATAAATAGAGGTATGAAATATGAGGGAGATGGAACGAGAGTGATGGTACGATGGTAGTCGACAAGTTTTAGATAAGTTTAATTAATAATTAATAATACTTAATAATTAGTACAGTTAGTAATTTTATAAGATTTTTTAATTATAATTAGATTGAAATGATTTTAATTTTAGTTTATTAATTAATATTATTGTTTACCACAATTTTATTATTTATAATATTTTTAATTTTAGATTATTTATGGGTATAAATTAATGTTATGATATAAATTTAATTAATTCTAATTAATTTAATTTTGATTTTATTATTAATTAAAAATATATTATAATTTTATAGAATGTGGATTTATCATATTAATTTGATTCTAATTAATATTTTAATTTTTAGTATGAAAATTAATTTATGATATAATTAAATTATTCTATTACTTTTAATATTTATTTAATTTTTGGTAGAAATCAATTATAATATATTAGTATGATTTGGATTTCGATTATAGATTTAATTATTCTAAATATTCTTTTTATTTTAGTATAGATTTAATTTTATGATATAAATTAATTATTCTAATTAATTATAAACTTTGCTAATATAATTTAAAAAAAGATATTTTTAATTTTTTGATTAGATTAGTGGTTGATATTAATTCATTAATTAATATTAATTAGTATGAATTTGCAATATGATGATTTAATTAATTCTAATTAATTTTAATATTTATTTTAATTTTATGATGGTGACGTTGATATTTTTTCCGAGAAAAAAATCGAACTTTTCATTGCAAAGACAAAAAGTTACATTGTATATGTTGTTAGGCATTCAAATGACTGTATGATTTTTATTCGTAGAGTTGTTGAGATGTTGCTTGAGTGATGCACCCTTTTGCCATCTCGATTATCTGATGCTGATTCACTGATAAATTTTGAAACCAGACCTCCTCGGAGAGGAGAATAACCCTCGTTGATTAGTTTCCTCAGCATCATAACCACATCATTGGTCTCTGTTCTCAGCAATAAAACTAAACTGATGTGGCTGAATCATTCTTGAGCCTCCTGAGAAGTGAAAACAACCCAAACAGGAATGAGTCAGCTGGAAATTGTTTGAGAGACTTTAAATTGTTGAGTTTAAATAGTGCAAGAAGCTGTTGTTTTGAACTAAAGAAAAAAGAAAAAAATTGAAAAGGAAGGAGAGTGCCTGAGCCCAAGCCATGGACATAGAGAAATTGAATTTGAGCATAGGGTGGGTGATCCAACACATGGATCTCGTCCATCTCTGTGTCCTCTATCGGCCAATTGCCTATATTTTGTTGCAGACCTGCTTTAGAAAGCTGGTCTATAGAGTCATTGTGTTCCCTGTATATATGACATAGAGACATGCTGTTAAAATGAGATTTTAAATGCAAGGTTTCTTCTAATAATGGAGACAGAATGTAATTCTCACATCTGCATTTTCCATTGAACCATTTGACAATATTCAAAGAGTCCCTGAAGATCTGAATCATAGATATGCCTAGTTGGATGAGCCAGCAAAGAAGGAGTTTTAAGGTTGTCAGCTGGGCGAAGTTATTAGATCGGAGCCCTATACCCACTGAGGCTTTGAGGCATCTATGGGGTTGTAGGTGGATGATTAGCCCAACACTACATTTGTTGTGTTGGCTGGAGGCCCCATCGAAATATGCGCATGGAACCCCTTCCTTAATACTCTCTTCTTTGACCGGGTAGGGTAAATCCTCGCGAATGGGCTCAAGAATGCTTGTGAAGATAGATGCGCTTTCGATAGTTGTGCTCTCCACCGAGGGAATTTGATTTTGAGTCCTGTGCGTAGGGTTGCAAATTTTGTTAAGTTTCTCAAATTTAAGAGTGTGTTTTATGCATTTACCTTCTTCAATTTTAAGGGCTTTGAAGGCCGAACACCCTCAATTCTGGACCAAATATCTACATCGATATGGCTAGATAGCTTGAGGTGTAGTCCAAAAGCTTGTTTGTTTAATGTGTCAAGACGAGTGTAGATTTTGTTGATTTCTGAGTGGAGAAGGGATTCGCTTGCTCTGATGAAAATGTAGTCATTCTTGGGGGTTCTGAGGGCATGCTTGATGTTCGCAAATGTGGGGATGACTGAGGTATCCCTAGAATGTTTAAGTAAGGTGAGATTTGCTTTATTCTTGGCAATCTGAGATCTTAGTTGTTTGAATATTCGAACTTCTTGTAATTTCTTCCTTCTGTACAAGGTTAAAGTTATTGTTCTAAGGCTTCTGCGATTAGTCTTTTTTTTAGTGTTTTCTTCTGGGATTATTGCATCCATGATTATTTAGATCGACGTTTTGAGCCAGCCACTGTGGCTCATCATCAAGATAAATAAAAAATATATAAACTACATCTCAACGGGATTAATAAATAAAGGTATGAAATGTGAGAGAGATGGAACGAGAGTGATGGTATGATGGTAGTCGACAAGTTTTAGGTCAGTTTAAATAATAATTAATAATACTTAATAATTATGACAGTTAGTAATTTTATAAGAATGTTTGGATTATAAGATAAGATTGAATTATTATTTTAATTCTAAATTTTAATTTATTTAATTATAATGTATAATTAAGAAATTTTTAACTTAATATTTATTGTTTAATCCACAATTTATTATTTTATTTATAATATTTTAATTTTTAATTTTTTATTTACAGTATAATTTAATGTTATGATATAAATTCAATTAATTCTAATTAATTTTAATTTTGATTTAATTAAAATTTAAAAAGATATTATTTTAATTTTTGATAGAATTAGTAAGATTTATGATATCAATTGATTCTAGTTAATATTTAAAATTAAAATTAAAATCATTTCAGTCTTAAATTATAATCCAGACATTCTTATAAAATTACTAACTGTAGTAATTATTAAGTATTATTAATTATTATTTAAATTTGCCTAAAACTTGTCAGCTACCATCATACCATGACTCCCGTTCCATCTCCGTCACATTTCATACCTCTATTTATTCATCCCATTGAGATCTAGCTTATATATTTTTTATCTATCCTGGTGACGAGCCATAGTGGATGGCTCAAAATGTCGATCTAAATAATCATGAATGTGATTTAAAGGGTGTTGTGCTTATTATTTGGGATCATTTTCACTAATAGTTTTTTTTAGGGTATCTTATTAATATCTTCACTTAAGTAATGGTATGTTTATATTTTTAGCAGATGACAAATTATATAAAGTGATGAGTGACATTGATTTTCATCATCTAAAGTTCATTAATATATCACAAAAATAGGTCTTTGCATGTCCACCCACTTTTCTAATGATATTGCATAGAAAAGCATAAGATATTGATGATTGGTTGTCATAAGATATCTAAAAGGTCTAATATACGTGTAAATATGCAAGCCATTTTTAAATACCTAACTATATGGAAGAGTCCATTCACCTTCACGCCTAAGCTATTTATTGGAGAAAATGTTGATATGGAGGGCCATGTCTATGGACTACTTCCATTTGGTACAAGATATAATATCTACACTAGTGCAAAATTTGGTGTTAATTTAATTTAGTCTATGTTGGGATACGTGCTTCACCATATTATAGGAGAAACTCCTAAGAAAATTAGGGTATAAGGTAGAGATATCACACAAAGTCCAAGGTGTTAATTTCATGGCCTCTCATTTGGATGCCATTTTCATTCCTCAATTGCATACTTATATTAATAAATGATAGCCACTAAATGTATTTGTAATTTCTTTGCAAAAAAAAAACTTCTTGTTTGCCCCTTTTCCGTAGTGAAAGTAGACTTCTTTCTCCCAACTTAACCAAAAGACAAATGTATAATTTCAATGCAAATATGATAATAACCAGCCTAATTTTTTTTTTTTTCTCTTTATATGGTGGCACTTGTGTAATTTGAATTGATATATTAAATTTATTGAAGTGCCCTTACTAATCCTAATAGGTAAAATTAGTGGACTACAATTCCAATATAAACAAATATCATTCCACTTTGGAGATTTTTATATTTAAAAGTCATTAATAAATGTTAGTGCTTGATATATTTATCTAAGAAAGGAACCTATTGGACTAAATGGACAAACAAAATTCATTGAGGTATAAAACAATTCCTATGCACACCACATAAATAAGCTACTTCAATAATATTTGTCCTCGTGCCATTGTCAAAATTTTCCCTTGTTAACTAATTGATATTGCGATTGTTAAGATATTTGACAAATTGGACTATATCAACAACTAATTATACATGTTTTCTATTTCATTTTTTTTAATAATAAAGTGTCAAAGGTTTAGTTAAGAGATAATAGCAGTAAGGATTAGTTCAATTAGTAAGTGCTCTTGCAAAAGAGTTCATAGAGCTCTCGATATAAAATCTTATTAATTCCCTTATGGTTACTAGTTGGTATTTTAGTTTCGATTTACTATTGTGCTCCATTTGAAGACCAAGAAGGGAGCTATTTTTTTATTACACAAGTATAGATGACATTGGTGCAATTGTGTTTACAATTATAAATTTTCTAAACATTGACCTTAGAATTGCTAGAACAATTCAATGATAACATTTTCTTTAACATCCAATGACGAAAGTTCGAGTTGTAGTTGTTTCATTCTCATGCATTGTTGTGAAGAATGGAATAAACTCATGGTTCAAGATACTTGGTCAAACTTTTGGTTGAAGATATACTAAAGAATCATCCTGATATCCAACTTAGTTGATAACTAGAATGGGGTTACCAACGAGGTGGGTTCCCTTCCATCCGTGAGGCCTATATCTTGGAACTGTGATTCAGAGAATTTCTAAAATATTCCATTTTGAGTAGCATCTATCAAAGAAATCCATCACTCAAAATTTCCATATTCCTATGGACCTTAGTTAAATGGAAAACCTTAACTTGGACTAACATTCAGAAATGAAATTATAGGGACATCTCTTGCTATTCTTTGTGCCTTCATATGAAACTGAAATGTGGAGCACTAAGATTTCTCCCTATTCCAATCATCTATTGAGAAATCTATAAGCTAGCATGAAGAGATAAAATTGTGATCTATCTAGTCTCCCTTGCATTGTTAACAATTGGAGGGCTCGTCCTTTTAAGAATCCTAGCTTGAGCCTCACTTGCAATACCTTTCTAAGTGTCCTCTTGCGGATATTTGGAAAGAGAGGAATTATAACATATTCAAGAATCTCTCCCTCTACAACTTTCAATAGATCACGGTTCAAAACAATGTAAAGGAATTAATTGTCATGCATGACTCAATACACAAAGACTAGCACGCCTTATGTGAGGAGGTCTTGTTACTTCATAGTTAGTTATCTATTCTAGGAATTATTATTTCCCCCTTCTCTTCTCTACTACAATTTCCATTCCCTCCTCTTAGATCCCTCCTCCCCTTAATTTTCGAAAGATTATTTTTTTATGACGCTTGAAAAGGTAACCCAAGCAAGGTAGGATATGGGCGTACCTTCATGGATAATTTGGGATCCCATATCTACATTTATATATGTTTTGTGAGATATAATATTAATAATGTAGTAAAATTGAAAGTCTTACAAGATATACTATTGATTTCCTAGACTCAAAGCGAGACCAAACTTATGGGATGGGAGATTCTCAACTTGTTATAAACATAATCAAATGAATCCTAGAATGCACCTAAACTAGAAGAATGTCTTGTATTTTGATACATGAAATCCTACTCATATGAGTATCATTTCGCCTTCCTTCCATTTTGATGATCATCCCAACCCACATCAGAAGAACCAGAAATAAAATTACAGATAAATTAGATAATCATGTAATTGTATAATCATACTTACAAATATTATCCTCATGGAAGCCCTTTGTAGACTATTCCCTCAAATAATAATGTTGGACTATATATAAAAAATAAAAAATTCCCTTACCAATCTCTTTTTATCTAATTCTTTCATAATATTTGTTGTAATTCATAGCTTGTCAATGGCCTACATAGCACAATTTTTAGGTTTTGTTTTTTATATCAACAAGAGGAAACATGTTGTCTTATATTTTAATAAGGTTGACATTACAGGTTAGATCTACCTTTGCCAATGATATATAAGGCTATATCACTAGGTCATAATATGTACTTCATGTTTTCACGAAACATAAAATGTTTGCTCCATAAAGAGAAAACTTAGAAATCAAATTTTATGCCACATAAATCTTTGCTAGTTCTTAAAATGGGCTGATAATGTCCTAAATTCCAAATCGTTATTATCATTATGGTCTCTATCCCTAGTAATAACTTTCCATTTCTAATTACTATCCATTTTCCTTCATATATGACTTCATTTGCTACTTGAACTTAATCTATGTCTTATGGGTATAAGAAACATTTTTGAGAGATCATATTTTGTTTTAAGCATATTGAAAAATTATGTATTTGAATTAATGCAATGACCAATACCCTTCAAAGGAAAGTGTTTCTTCACTGTATAAATTTCTACATCCAAAGGATATTTTTCCCAATATCATATTTGCTACCCAAAGGAAATACATTGTATCTTATCAAAAATGAGTAAAAAGTATACTTCCCATGTTTTTTTATTGTATGATGATATGTACTTGTTACGATTTTAAACCTATAAACTAAAAAAAATTTGAAATATGTATATTTTAAAAAGATAATATAAGAACACATAAGAAAATACACAATGAGGAAGGAGATTACCATGCTATGAAAAAGAAAGAAAAGGAAGTTGTCTAGACTAATTGCATAAGTTTAGTGATGGAAAAACTACAACCATTTTGCCTAAGAAAAAGTGAGTACCGATTAGACTCAATGGAACAACTAGTTCATCAACTTGTTACTAAAAATGTCCAAATGAGAGATTAGGTAGAGTAGCCATAATAGCAAAATAAGAAACAAAAGACAAATGAGCTATTCTTTATACTTTAGTAGGAAACTGTCACATTTAAAGAGGTAAATAATAAACTACGACAACCAATGGATAGGATAGATACTTTTAACGTTCTCCTCAATTAATAGCTAATAAATTTGACACCCGCCTCCAATGGATTTTAGATTCAAAAGGTACTTAATAAGGACTTGTTGGAGAAGAAGAATTTCACATTTGATCCTTGGGAAGTATCATCCCTTGTACTTGGTTTCGATTTGGTTTCCTTCTACATTAGGTACTTATTGGTTTGGTCAATGACTATTCTATGTCTTGTTTCAATAAACTAAGTGTGCAATGCCTTCCAGGTTTATAATAAACAATCCTTAAATGTGGATATATGTAATTTTCTACTCATCACCTCAAATTTTCTCATCAATTTCCCCATTTAAATAGGCTAGGATTATTACATTATTTCATTGAGTATAACTACTAACCCCATAAGTGCACCCATCATTGTAATGATCATACACATCTCGTAGTATTTACACACAACTAAGCATGGGAGATGAGCCAAAATTTGAATTGTCTTCTCATACCAAATTTTGTGAGGTCCATTTGGGACCTCATACCATAGAGAGTCACAAATTATTGTTGGGAATTTTTTTCTATCAAGAGATCTGTGAATTATGGAATCAACGTCTATAATAAGGTTGAGACCAAAAAATGTGGTCATTTAAGGCCTCAATATGGATACTAAAGCTTTTCTCTGGAAATTTTCAAGGTGGGAGAAGTAGTAAAAATGACACATAAAGTTGATTCCTCCAAATATTCCACTCTAAAACATGGCTTCAAAATATTATATTTATCCAACCACAATTACTTATACTTTACATACCTTCCTCTTGGATTGTACCTAACAACATATGAACAATTTTTTTATACCTAAAACATCTAAGTAAAAGGCTTACTCACATTGATTAGAAGAACATAATATGTCATTGTCAAAATCCTCCACCTCCTCATGTTAAAAAGTAATATTAGGGGAAGGAAAAGTTACTTTGAATCCTAACACACCAATGGGATTAGAATCGAGGGGCAAGCTTAGAAATATCTGATTGAAGAAAGGAGAAACCATTCCACATTACTCTTTAGGTTCACTCAATGTTGAGATGAGCTTGGAGGAGTTGGAGAAAATATTCCCTCTCCAGAAGTAATGATCTTGCACCTCTTACGGCTTCTAAAATCCTGGCACAACGATTGGGGCTCTGTAAATCGAAGGGACAAATTACCAAATTGGGAGAGACTTCAATCTAATTTAGTACATGAAGAAATTCAATGGAACATTAGAGATGGAGTAACATCCAAATATGAGGAGGAAGATAATTTTGTCTTGGTTGGAAAGGGAAATAAGGGAAAGGGAAAGAAGGCCCAAATAAAACCATAGACTAGCTAGAACAATGGCAAGAAGAAGGACTTGAGCAAGATAAATGTTTCTGTTGCCATGAGTTTTGGCACTATGCAACAAAGTGTTCACACAATAAGTATAACAAGGAGCCTTTAAGAGGAGTAGGATGTGAAGCACTTGCCTCAAAATTTGAATTAGACTTCACCCAGATTGCATGTATGGAAAAAACTATAATGGGGAGTGTGTGGTATCTATATTCAGATACCTGGTTCCATATGACAGGATGTAAACAATTCTTTAGTAGCCAAGAGGAGAAGGATCTCCAGATGCACACAAGAATTGGGGATAATGGCTGGTACAATACCAAAGGAACTAGTACTGTAACCTTTAAGAGGGAGTCAAGCTCCCATCTTCATTTGAAAGATGTCATGTATATACTCGGGTGAAGAAGAACTCGATCTCTATAGTTGTATTGGAGGATCATGGCTATGACTTTGTTTTCAGTAAGGGGAAATCCTTTCTGAGACATGTATCTACTGGGCAAGTGAAACAAATTGGATTTTGTGTGAACAACCTATACAAACTTGAGGTGGAAGCTTGCATTGCACTAAGTAGAAAGGTAGAAGAAGTGTAGAGTTGGGATGTTGGAGAACTCTGGTAGAGACACATGGGAGACTTACACCATATGGACTTAAAAATCATGTGGTAGATTACCACTGGTCTCCTGAAATGCACACTTGACCAACATGATTTCTGCAAGGGATGCACATTGGGGAAGTATGTCAAATCCACCTTCTAGGGCCGAGATAACATAGCTAGAGTAATCTTGGAGTGAGTCCAATCTAATGTATGTTGACCGTTTTCTACAACCTCTACAACAAAAAACAAACATTATGTTATTTTTGTTGATGAATTTTCAAGAAAATGTTGGATCTTCTTCACGTAGAAGAAGGATGAAGTTTTCTCAAAATTTGTTGAATTCAAAGCATTGGTTTAAAAGGATACTAGTCATAAGTTGAAATCCCTGAGAAGTGATAATGGAGGAGAATATGTATCTAGCACCTTTAAGTACTTTTGTGCCAAATATAGTATTAGAAGAGAATTGATACCACCCCATAACCTACAATAAAATGGGGTAGTTTAAAGAAAGAAAAAAGGACTAGCAGGAGTAGAAAGAGCCATGTTGCATGATCAGGGGCTGCCGTTACACCTATGGGCATAAGCATGCAACCACACAGTCTATTTGTAGAACCAGATTCCTCATAGAATACTTGGCATGATCACACCCAAATCTTTCTATGGGAGGGAGCCAGTTGTATCTAATTTCAGAATTTTTGTAGCTACTATGAACTACCATGTCTCTAAGGATAACAAGAAAAAACTTGAGCTTGCAACTGAGATGGGAGTCTTTGTATGATACACAAATACAGCACATAAATATAGGGTGTATTTTTCATCACGCAACGTGATAGTAATGAGGAGAGATGTCAAATTTGGTGAGGAGAGGGCTATGAGATGCTATCTAGAGTGAGAGTTTGGTATCCCATCATAGGAGGAGCTTATAATTCCGAAGGAGGAGCCACATGCAGAGATTTAGGAGGTTTTGGAGTAACCACATTTAGAGGAGTGGACAAGAGGCCTAGTGGAAGCACCCACAAAACCAAAATCTTCCATTGTGGGGAGGAAGAGAACTAGAGAAGCTAACAGATTGGTAGAAGATGCACTGGAGCATGTCGGAGCTCCTTAATCTTATCATAGGAAGAGGTTGTCACCAGATAGGTACATTGAGTATATGGCTCTCATTACAGAGCTCATTGAATCAGAGCCTTCTTCATTTGAGGAAGAAATTTCTCAACCAATGTGGGTTGATGCCATGGTGGAGGAGTATGAATCCATGATGAAGAACATTGTATGGGAGGTCGTGCTGAGGCCAAAGAACAAGTCAATAGTTGGTTCCATATATATCTACAAAGTGAAGCATGCAGCTCATGGGAGCATCGAGAAGTACAAGGCTAGATTT